>QGMF01000306.1:0-40573 GCA_007821475.1 Lachnellula arida | reverse complement strand
CGTTACAGAGTCTTTCAGAGCTCCCCCTCTAAGGCAAAGAGTTTAAGTAATTAGAAACACTATTTAATTAGAAATTTAAACCTAGTAGCAAGCTAGGTGCTAGAGGCTCTAGACTTAGAGAACTTAGAGAAAGTAATAAAAAATAACTAAATCTTTACTTATGTGACGGAGCTGGAGCGCCGTCATGTGATATGGCTGCCTTAAGGGCCTCAGGCCGCTGAGCGCCTTTAATTCTCTTCGATCGTTTTATCTTTGTTCTTCACTTTGTATTCTAAGAATAGATTTAGGAAGACAGAAGCCTTGTCTGTCACAACTTATCTATATTATTATTATTATTATCTTTCTTCTTAGCCTTTCCCTTTCCCTTTCCTTCTATCTTCTCTAATAGCTTCCTAGCACGCTTTTAGTAAGGGGTCTTAGGGCGCGGGCAAGGCGCAATTACCGCGGTAGAAGCAGCTATAAATAGTTAGTTTATTAGTTTTAAAGATATACTTAAAGCAGGACTTATAGTAAGGCTTAGCAGGGGTTATTAGGGCTATATTTATCCCTAGGAAATATAATATTAGTATGCTTAATTAATATAAGGATTTAGGATTTACTTACTATAATAGGTATAAAGAGTACTATTACTATTCTAGTAGTAATTAGTATAAGCGCTATTAAACTCCCTCTCTAATATTATATAGCGCTTAAATAGCCCCCTAGGCCTAGCACTAGAGCAGGTTCTATAAGCCTTAGTAGCCTACTCTCTACGCGTATATACTAGCGCGGCTTCTAAATTACGCTTTAACTTCTCTAGATTCTTTAGCTCTTTATTAGGCCTTAGCTCTATCTGCCTAACCTCCTCTAGCTCTGCAATTCTCTTTGCAACTATAGTTGCAGTCTCTAGTAGTATTATAAGGTTAAATTAGAAGGCTAGTATAGCTAGCGCTAGCGCTAGCAATAGTGGTAGTAGAGGAGGGGCACGTGGTGCAGTAGGGGCACGTGGTGTAGCGGATAGTCCTGCAGACTAGAGAGATCTTAGTAGTAGCCTTATAGCTATTAAAAGCCTTAAATATACCTTCTTTATAGTAATCTTTAACGCTAAGGCGCTAAGCTTCCTCTTGTAAATAGCCTTAAGCTTAATATTATTAATCTTAATATTATATAGGTCCCTACTAGGCGTATTAGAGGGGGGCATAGCGCTAGTATAGCGTGGTTTAAGTGTATATAAAGTTTAGGGGGTTAAATATAGAAGGTTTACTAGCTTAAAATAATAGAACTAGTATATACTGCTAAGAGTATATAATAATAAAGTAAGAGAGAAAAATATAATTCTATAGTATAGTAGTTAAGTTAAGGATATACTATACTTTTACTATATATTTTAGTAGGAGGGCAGAGACTTTATTTGGGCGGTTCTAGTTATTTACAACTTTTCGTGGGCGGTTCTAATCATTTAATAATAACAAAATCGTTTTCCGAGGGTAAATCGGGTTTTGCTGATTAACCCGATATATCCAGATCATCCCTATTCATCCTGATGGATCGGGGCGTTTATCTTTACCGCAAATAATCCTTTTCATCCCGATTATGATTCGAGGCGGTTTTTGATAATGGAATGGATGCAGCCTGTTATGGCTCACACTAAGGATCAGAAAGAGAGGTCCGTGGAGGCCGAGAAATGCTAGTACCAAGCCCTTAAAGACGAGAATACTAAACTAAGATAGGAAGAAGGGTGTTGTTACAGCGCTGGAGGTTGTAACCATGATAGCACGTGACTATACCACGTGTCCTCCAAGCGAAGTTGGTATAAAACCACTTCTCTGTTCTTGATACCAAGCCTCTCTCTTTAGCTTTGTATTCTAAGTTACAAATCGACATTACGCTTCCCAGTTGAGGCCTCTTTTCTCGTGCTGTTACAGGTGTGGGCTTATGAAGTAGGCGAAACACATCAGGAAAGTCCTGTTATGCCAAGCTCTTCTCCGAATAGTCAGACCCCGGAAAGCAACACTGCATTGACGCATCTTCAGTGGCAACGTCACCTATGCCCACGAGTTAATAAAGAAGAGTCTATTAGTCAGTACTGTTAACGAAGTTCAAGATAGAGGCGTTTTACTAATTATCTGTACGTTTCTATCACGATTTTATGTCTAAAGTTTTGTTTATTCAAACACGTCTAGTCCACGACTCTTTGCTCTGCGCTTCGGGCTGGCAGTCGAGTGCATTGCCCCTCCCCTAAGATATTTTAGATTCCACACTCAATGATCTGGATTTGAATGACTTTATCTTATTACTTCTCATAGATTTTAGAAGAGGAAGAGCGATGCAAATAGTGCTGCTAATGTCATAAAGGTTCTTGAACGGAGGAAAGGCGAGTCATAGGATCAATTACTCGAAGACTCACAAACCAAGCTGTGAGGAACGTATAAGCAGGGTGAAGTAGACGAGCTCTAATCTATGATATTCTCTAGAGATCTAAGTGAGAGAGAGTAGAAACCCTATATATAATCCTTAGTGTAGAGTCTAGAACCCTAGAACCCACAAGGTTCTCACTTTAACCCTAGAACCCATAAGGTTCTCACCTCACAAGGTTACATCACGTGACATATCACGTGACCTGGCTTCCATATCCTCTGGATCCTGACACAAGCAATATCTACATCCTACTTGGCGGCTGCATTCGTTGGCATCTTATCTCAAATCGGTTCCTTGGTCTTCAACTTCTTATTGACCTTTTCGAAATGCCTCCCTGTTCACTATTCCGTGACACTGAACAGCTACGCCATTACGACTTAGGGCATCTCTTGTACGAACGTTGTTCCCTCTTCCGAAGTTCCAAACCGAAATCCACGAATAGCAAGGAAGTACTGTCTCGTAGAGCTATACCCGATTATTTTTGCTTTTGTTACAGCTTTAAAGATTATAATAATGCTTCAACCGAAGTTGGTACAACCTATATTCTTCTTTAGAATGCGTTTTAATATCAAGAACCTAGCAGAATGCTACTGGTGCTACATACCAGCGTTATCGAAGTAGTGAAATATAGTGATGACAATTACGTAGGATGGTATATCTGAGACTTGCATATATGCACACCGGTCACCGGTACATGCCCAGCCTCATTTTCTAGAAGTCGGGGAATTCGAGGCTGAGCCATCTACCTACGAAATTATTATTGCAATCACGACCGACAATGTTTAAGCAACTCCTTGACATTATCTTAGCCACTAGATTCTTCTCTCCATTATAAGAGGCCCTTCGAACCCACCTGTCGTCCGTTATCTGAGGTCTTCAGAAAGTACCGGGGTACAAACGTACAGCCTCATTCTACTCATTCCTGGCTGGATCAAATAGCCTCGTTGTTATCAAGATTTTAAGTCAAAGAATCCATAGTATAGGCCAAGATGGCGTCTTCAAGCGGTTCAAGCCCACTCGGACCCCAAGTCGTTAGGTATGAGTTGAAGAGCTTCTCCTGACTCGCCTCATTTTTGCATTAGTAAAATAGACTTTACTGACTACACATGCCCAGACCAGCCAAAGACTTGTGGATAAAAGCTCTCGGGCATCTAAAGGTAAATTCATCGTCACATATGCAGCCTATAAGGTCTTGTTGTATCGTGCTCTAAGTATACCTATCTAACACATCGTAGGCCAACGACAAGACTTTCCTCCAAGTCACAAGCACTGATCGGCTGAAAACGTTGGAGGAGGTGCTCCACTTAGTAAAGAAAACAGAACAGGCTTGTCTGAAGAAGAGAGTAAAATGGAAAAACAAGAAAGGTGAAATGGTCATTGTGCGAGACCTATTTGAAAAAATGGTCGTATGGATTGAGAAGTTCAAAGGTAACTGAGTAACTTTGCTCCTTCCCATTTGGGAGACTGGCTAAGCCTTACTAGGCATTGGGGATAACATTGTTCAGTACGATCCAGGACATGCCGCATTGCCCTGGGCAGCGGCACGCCTCGTCCTTCAGGTCTACTCATTTTCCATCTTCCTCAACAAAGCAATGGCTGACTCTTCTAGGCCGCCGTCAATGATATTCAAACAAACGCTGCCATAGCTGAAGGCATGGAACTGGTTTTCAATCTCGTTGCAAAGATGGAGGCTGTAGAACGACTCTATCTTCAACCGCATCTCCGACTGCAAGACAATCTTCGGGATGCGCTAATCACATTGTATGCCGCGGTGCTGGAATACCTGGAAAAAGCACAACACTATTTCAGCCAGCAAACCATTGTTAGAATTGCCAAAAGCGTTATCCGAATCGAAGATTTGACGACTAAGTTTACTACAAAGATCAAAAGCAAGTCAAAGGACGTGGATGAGTACGTGCGTCTTATTTCAGGCGAAGTTCTCGGCCAAACGAACAGCAAATTATGCATAGTAGAGGGAACAATGACGAATATTGCCCTGCGATTACGGAAGCTGGACGGGATTGATGCGCGATCAGACACAGTTCAGGGCTTACTGGAAGATGAGATTCGGAGCCTGGGAAAGATATTGATGGATTTGAATGTCCCGATTGCGTGAATAGCGACCAAAATCTCAGCTATCGATGACGATCTGAAAGAATCAGAACGCCTGAAAATCTTTGAATGGCTATCTACGATTCGTTATAATAGCCACCATCGTAGCAGGGAAAAGATTTTGATGCCCGGATCAGGCACATGGCTGATGGAGAAGCCGGAGTTCGTTGAATGGATGGATTCGAGTACCTCATCTATCCTCTGGCTTCACGGAATCCCTGATTCTGGAAAAAGTATGCTCGTGGCACGGGTGATTCAGTACCTGCAAAGTCGGATGCCGGAAGCAGACGGGCAAGCCTCTCTCGCATATTTCTATTGTGCACGAACAGCCAATGAGCCGGAAAGGTCAGACCCAGTTGAGCTTTTAAGAAGCATTATCGAGCAGTTATCATGCTACGACGAAGAGTCACCTATTCGACCTCCAGTTGTTGGCTCCTACATGGCAAAGAGGAAAGAAGCTAGAGGTCGTAAGCCTGAAAGGCTGTACCTCGACGACTGCGTCAAAGTTCTCCTAGCACTGTTGGATACCAACCCTGCAACTATTGTAATAGATGGATTAGACGAATGTGATCCAACACGGCGACAAGATCTACTTGATGCTCTCCAGGACATTATGAAAAAATCGAACAATGTGGTCAAAGTTTTCGTCAGCAGCCGCGACGACCATGATATTGTCCATCGATTGTCTCAGACACCCAACTTATACATCGAAGCAGCAGACAACATGAGTGATATTCGGGAGTTTGTAATAACTTCCGTTGATGAGGCGATTAAGAACGAATCCTCTGTGGTCGGGTCCCATGGGATCTTAGACAAACTATTCTCGACACTTTGATATTGCAGGCAAAGGGAATGTTTCGATTGGTCAGTTTACACATCGAAAGTCTCTGCAATCCCTATTGGATCAAAACGAAAGCAAATGTACTCGACTCGCTAGCACATCTACCCACCGATCTCAAACTATCTTACGACACAATTCTCGCACAGGTCCAAAACACCCAATATCCGAACCCACTACTGGTGGAACGCGTACTGAAGTGGCTTCTCTGCGCACGAGAACCCCTTCGCTCAAAGACTTTTCTGATAGCTATTTGCTCAGATATGGCCGGTCAAGAATTACTTCGGCGCTCAGAAATTCTAAGCATCTGCTGCAACTTGGTGGTGTACGATGGAGAAACCGACAGTTTTCGGTTTGCCCACTTGTCTGTTCGAGAACACCTCGAGCATCTTCAACGGTTTTCAATAATGAATGCAAACGCACTCGCAGCCGAGCAGTGTCTGTCTTGGTTCTTCACTATTGAGAAATACAAGGCCGCTTGGAGCCGCCTACTTGTGTTTGATGATTCATTTAATGAGGACTCGGTACCCTTTTGCCGGGAAATACGCACTGGGGATGTTTCTCTAGACGACCTGGAAATATTCTGAACCATGCAGATACGAATTGGGTAGAGTATGCCCGGTTTGCAGGTGAGATGAGACAGCAAGGTCGCCTGAAAATGCTTCTCCACGAGTTCTTGCTGTTCCATCTGCTCGGCCCACAACGCAAAGGGCTCGAATTTTGCGGATGGGTTCGCAGAATAAAAGAGGACTACGACTATCATAGCAGAGATCCTGAATCACCTGCCTACAATGAACCCTTCTTCTACGAGCACTTGAGTCCGGACCCATTGTTCGTTGCTTGTACTTTCGACCTTTTTGAGATAGCCACGGCTCTCGTAAACAACATTTCCTGGAACCTGAACTGCGGACAAGCTGCTGCTATATACAATAGTACAGGGGCCCTCAAAGTCATCCTCGACGCTCTGCAGGAAGGTCAAAATCCCCAAGCTACTTACCTTCATTCTTTGGTAATCGAAGCTTCTTCAGCTGGGAGCATCCAGGCATTACGTGATATTCTTATTAGGGCCGGAAACGGTTTCATTGTATCTGACGACCTATGCCGACTCATCAGAGAACTAGAGCGGCGACACAAACAACTCAATGAAAACGTTTTACGATCGCTGATCGAAGCCAACTCTGAGCTTCGAATCACGGAGGTGGTGTTGGAAGCAGCATTTGAGTGCCAGACCATGAGACCGCCTAATCTTGGGGCATTATCCACGTTGCTCATTTTCACCGATGGCATCGAACTTACACGAAGGCTAGTAGACACTGCACTGCGCAATTTTAGATTCACATCTGATATCATTCGCGCCATACTAAACTACAATGGACCTCTGTATATAAGTCCAGAGGTTCTTTCCTTCATGTTCTTCCGTCGAAATCCATCATGGACCTCCAAAATTCTAGAACGATGGGAACGCTTGACACTGGACATGGAAGCTACTCTCGGTTCCAAAATCGTACCACGAATGACTACTGCTCTGGAGGCAATACGAAGAGCGGTTATCTTAGATAAGGAAGACATTCTGATCATGTTGATGCGTAACATGGATCAAAGACTTCAGATCTCCTGGGCAGAATTGTCTATGCTCAGGGACAAGTATAGAGCGACTGAATATCTTTCTGTACTGCTGGAAGGCAATGCAATGGTCGCTGAGCCAGCAGTGGAGAAGTTGCTCGGGTCGTTCGATGCTGATACGGTGAGAATGGTGCTACAGTTTCAAAGCATTAAGATTACGGACCGTGTTATTCGGGCGGCTGCTGGGAATATTAGGCACGGCGAGGAGATCATGAAAGTTTTACTAGAGAAAGAAGCTGAAGAGATGGATGTTGATATCTAACTGAATATATTAAGGCACGTATAAACCGAAATTCGGGACTTTAATGATCAAAAGAGCAAGTCCTTAACTACACTATCAGAAATTTTTAACAGACAAGGAAAAATCAAGGCAGAAATGGTATGATAGGCGATAAGTTATATACAGGCACGATACTTTCTAAGGATCTCACATTTCTGACGATAGACAATATTTGGAAGACCCTTTAAGAGGAGACGCGCATCTCTTCTATACGCGGAAAACCGGTCGCTATATTGCGGAGTTCGACTCGCTGATTTGGAGAATTTATGAGAGAATCGCTCAATTTCCAGGCTATATTTATTGAAGTGATAGAGCTACGCAAGCCTAATAAGGCAGCAGAAGCAGAATAAAAAAATACAGGATAAGTAGGATAAGGAAGCGTTCCGTAGGAGCATAAGCATTCCCAAAAACAATCTACGGATTATAGCTCAGTACTTCCAAATTTCGAACCGAATATGTTGTATCTATAAGCGTACCTGTTAGTTACTTACTAGCTTTACTCATTAGGTACATTGGTCTACTAACTTGTGGTTGGACCAGGCGAGCCAGAAGATCCTTCCATCTGTAAATCAATAATCCTAAAGAAAAGGACATCACTGTTAGCAATTTGTCTCTCAGCGTATGCCGAAGCCAATGTCCGTTCCACCCTTATTTCGTCTTTTGACGCAGCACTTTATATACGTCGTGCAAGAAATAGAACGAGCTGACTTACAAGTACATTGGCTGTCCCACAAAGCTCTTCCCATACTGCGTCGTAACCAACGAGCCATCTAGATAAAACTTGATGGAGACATCCTCGCCGTTCTCATCACGCACTTCGCCTTTAATAGTATGAAAGGATCCCGGGTCCGCATAGTCGATATTCAGTGCCGCGACCTGGGAGGACGTGTTGAAGGTATTAAACGAGATATTCCCAGAACCCTTCCATTCTGCGAGATCAATTTCCGGCGGCCACGAATCCACCCCGGTTAACCAAAATGCAGGCCACGTTCCCGTTGCTACCGGAGCTTGGAAATCCCCAATGAAATCATACCCGCCGCCCGCAGTGACGCTGAAGTTCTGCTTTGCGCTCACTGTGCCAGAGAGGTAGTCGATGTCGATTGTTTGGCCGCCGCTGTGGGCAGGAGCCTGGCCACTGACGCGCTGTGCGGTAAGGGTCAGCGTCTGGTCGGATACGCTGATGTACGAGGCGTTCATGCGTGCAGCGCCGTTGTGGTCGGTGCCCCAGGGGTACAGGTCGTTGAAGCTGGCATTGAAGTCGGCTTGCGAGTTGAAGCAGGACTTAGGGATCACGGTCGCTGTAGGCTGCTGTTGGCCGAGGACTGTGGTGAAGGTAGCGCAGAAGATAAGACTCGGAAGGGTTGGATAGAACATTGTGCTCGGAGTGCATTGACTAGAAACTGGGATAACTTTTGAAAGATCAGGACTCCGGAAAGCTTTCGAAAGATGCTAATAGAAGATAAAAATCAAAGGAGTTAGATAGTTGAATGGGTGAGTAGTTAAAAGTGGTATGATAACACGCAGCGTCCATTGTTGATAGGTGCTTAATATATTATCTCGGGGGATTAATGCAAATACGATCGGGGAAAATATTAACACATTCATTTGGGAAATTTTCCGGCGCTATGATTGTTGGTATCTTTGACAGATCCAGAATAAATTGCAGTATGACGTTATTTCGAGTGCTTTGTTATACGTATTTGCAAAATGTAATAAGCCGACTTTGCAGTAGATCATGTGGCCGGGTAATATGGAGATTTTCGTAAACTTTCGGCATCTGGGTTATATTAAGTGTGGCTAAATAAGTAAATAGTTAAGCCATTGCCGAGCAAATAATAGGCCAGGATCAGCCTGATCCAGCAGCTTATTGGCTATATTCTATTCCAGAATAAGCCTTGGTCCCAAAACTGTGCATATACGATATCAGGGATTTCGGGGGCCATGGAAGAATTGCGGGGACGCTGATGCACCGGAAACACGAGGTGCATACTGCACCCCAGGCACCACCCACTTTGCAGGGAATAGCCCGAGGGCAATAGGAGGTAGCCCTGATTCTCCCATCACCAGGGTTGAATCGCACGTTCTACGCTTACACTCGGAACTGCCTTGGAAGGTTTAATTGCTTATCATTTCTATAGATAGGCAATAAAGCGAAGAGGTAAGGAAACTTTCCCCCTATTACTTTCTCTTTCTCTAGAGAAGAGAAAGCGCACTTATATGCACTTACACTTGGGCGGATAACCTTTTATAGTAATAAACTAGGGATAGCTTTAAACAGGTCCTACTATAAGTCCTACTATAATATCACATCCTCTAAAGATCACCTCTACATAGGATTATCCTCACTTAACTTTAAGAAAAAACGCGAATCGATAAGGTCAAGTGCAACTATACTAATATTAGCCTAGGCTCTATAAAGCTATGAAATCCACTTTATTGTATAAGTGTAGAACATGTGATTCGACCCCACCTTCCCCGAACTCTTGTAGGCTTGCTACTAGGATTCAGCCAACTCAGTTCTACAAAATCCTCCCCAGTGATATCTCCTGATACTTTTATATATACGGCCATGGATTCACCATGAGCATATAGTCCAGAAAGACTTCAAACACATTTACTTTAATCAGGTGGCGCCACTATTGAAATGCTTTTCTCACACCTATTATCGCCCATAGCTGTCCTTCTCGCCCTGACAGGCAGTGGATTATGCACCTGGCCGAACGGACCGTTCTCTACCTCTGGTCGTTGGATTCTCGATGGATCCGGCGGAAACGTCACTTATGCCGGAGCCAACTGGCCGGGAGCGGCAGATACAATGATACCAGAGGGGTTGCAGTATTCTTCCATCGAGAGCATCGTCACCAAAATCAAGAGCCTGGGTATGAACGTCATCCGTCTCACGTATGCGATCGAAATGATCGACGACATCTACGAAAGCGGTTCCGACACCCTTTTGAAAACGTCGTTCATCAATGCGCTGGGAGAATCAAGCGGAACAGCAGTCTACAATGCAGTATTGCAGCAAAATCCTCAATTTGACAATGGGACGACAAGATTAGAGGTAGGTCGAGTATCTGTTTCCGCCGACTACAGAACGCTGATGGGAAGATTTATAGGTATTCGATGCCATTGCCGCAGAGTGCTATAAACAGCAAATCTGGGTTCATCTTGATAACCATGTTTCGAAGGCACAGTGGTGTTGTTCTGAGACGGATGGAAATGCTTGGTTTGGAGATACGTATTTCAATATCTCCAATTGGCAAAGAGGTCTACAGTATATGGCCACCCATGTGAGCATGTATTATCATCTTTATTACAGTACCTATTGACAAGATCTAGGGCGAGTCATGGGGCAATTTAATGAGCATGTCCTTGCGCAACGAGCCCCGATCACCCGGCGATAACTCAACTCTTGTGTCCGAGAGTTACAACTGGGGAGACTGGTACACCAACGTCGTGACAGCCTCTGGTCTTATCAACCAAGCCAACCCTGACGTTTTGATTTTCTTTTCGGGTCTGAGTTACGATACCTACATCACACCGATCCCCACTGGTGCGTCGCTTGGGGACAATCACACCTTTAACAAGAGCAGCTTTGCTTATGAGGATAAAATCGTCTTGGAACTTCATAACTATGCCACCTCAGCTACCTCTTGCAGTGATTTGGAGAGCACCCTTTATACCGATGGATTCAGTTCACTCAATTCGAGTGACCCCTCTGTCGTCAATGTACTTCCGATGGTCATGACCGAGTGGGGATACTCGCAGGACAATACGACATATCAGGGCGTGTACGCCAGTTGCCTCCAAAACTACCTCCCGAGTCTCCACGCCGGTTGGATGATATGGGTTATCGCCGGCAGCTATTATATCAGATCGGGAACTCAAGACTTTGACGAGACTTGGGGTATGTTGGTGCAATTTAATCCTGGCAAAGGTATTACTAATGTGTCACTAGGTCTACTCAATCATGATTGGTCGGGTTGGAGATCTTCTGCTGCCATAGAGAACAATATTGTGCCTATGGTTCAAGCCACTTTGGGGTAAGAAGCAGAGTTACAGTTTACAAGGATTATTTTTGTCGGTTTTGGATAGATGGTTACAGCTGCCCCGCTCATGAGGGACGAAATAGCTATCTTCTTTATGATTCTAAAATAGTTGCAACCTATAGATGGAAACGGCAATTTTGACGGTTTGACCTGCGCAATCCAAGGGCTTAGCATCCGACAAAGTTTCCCAGAAATGCTTCTTGGACTATGACTCCGAATGTCCCACGAGCAGACTCTGTAAATCACGGGCCTATTTTTGTAGTGTTTAAATGCAGCTCTTTTGTCTGAATTGCCTCACCTTATGACCTCATTATGCTTGTGCTTGAAGATGGACGTAGCCTATCTCCGTCTACCTTTCCCAGGGCCCTAATACATTCACACACTTGTAATAAGACCCTCTTGTGCTCTTTTAGCTAGTTAATCAATCGTTTAATTCTCCAACTTCTAAGCTTGAAACCTCTCTGCTTTTGAAGTCTTACACTCTCCCTTTCCAAATTTGACTTTACTCCAATCGTGGGCATCGCACACAGAGCCAGTGAGATTACAGTATATTGTCTGTAGGATTAATTATAGTATCGTCCAGGTCGTTCTAGTCTCCATTGATATGCGCTCGGCATGCTATAACTGCTCTACTAAAATACCTTACTTCTAAAACATAATATGCAGATTTAAGCTATTTATATCTCGGATACTAGGTACAAAGTAATCTAGCTTAACACTCCAAATGTAAATATAATAAAACTATATATAAATTTAATAGTAGTCACTTTCATTTTCCCCGCGTGAGCCTCCATGCGGGCAGTTCCCCGGATTCCTCGTATTGTGGTCCCGGCCATAGTAGGTTACACGTGGGACTGACGTAGAAATACTTCATACACGAGGTTATTTCTAGATCGGACAATATACATTCTCGTAAAGCAACCTCCTTGGTGATCGCCATGGCCCGTTACGGCCCGTACGTTAGTCCAGGTCAAGGGGAAAGCAAAGGTTAAAAGCATGCACGGCACAGGGATGCATTTACATACTACTCCGTACTTCTCTGAATACGAAGGGCTGTACGAAGTACGAAAGGCGCTAAGGGTGTTCATCCGATGATCATACAGTAGAAAGAGATCTGCAGGGCATGAGATGAGGAAATGGCTGGCTGCAAAAGCTATCGAAATTGCCCTGTCCTTGCTTCACCTTCTTGGCTCGCAGATAGTTCTATACCGTGTTGTCATTGGTAGTTAAGGAGTATGCCCCGCATGAGCTACGAGCACGGGCCATAAAATAAGGTAACTACCGACGGACCGTACCTGACAGCTGAGCTACCTATCCGGACGGAAACGGAGTAGCAGTAGCTCTCGCTTAACTGTACCCCGCAATTAACAGCACCAATAGGGGAAATCACGAAACCTGTACCTGTCAGCTCGCTTGCGCTGCATTGTTTACCCCGTATTTCCAGAACTTCACTTCACGTTTTGCATTGCAGGGTTCAAATATCACCTCCCCGAACTTAATGTTGCGTTTATCTGTACTTCTAGAATTAGGGCTTCCCTATCCCCGCTAGTTGATGTGATCATTGTCACCTTTATCGGCATTACGAAGTTACAAACATTATCATCTCTCTTTCCGTAAAACCTGGAGAAGGAACGTCGTTCCCACCACTTTCTATCCCACCCCTAGCCAAGAGGTACCCCTCCTTCACCCCATCTCGCACTTCTTTAATCCCGTTTTAATTGGCGGGGCCACCACCGAGATATCCCTCGCGCGGATGTCGAGGTAGTCTTTTGTACGAGCAGTCCGGATGAAATGAAAAGGTCAGGTAGCAATGTCGTGTCCTTGTGCCAATGTGAGGTGAGATGAGGGAGAGGGAATCGCATCTATATAAATTTGATGCATGACCTCTCCTTTTCGACGAGTACGATAAGACCCTCAGTCATCTTTTAACGATCGGCTCTTACTTGCCACGCCTTTTCACTCTTTAGCTCAATCACGAAGTAGCTGGCAAGCGAGCTGTCTCAAGATGCAGTGGAGACTCGCTCACTTTCTCTTTGTCTGCCTCTGCCTGCCCCTTACTCAGGGTGTGCCAACCTATGCCGCAAGAACCCCTGACGTGAGTAGGAGCGAGACGCAGTTAGATCCTCGTGCAGGAGCAGCACTTCCCGGACAACCGAACTATACCGCCATCCCAAACGGTCAGATATGGTACGATACTGATGGCAATTCCATACAGGCCTTTGGTGGTGGGTTCCTCCTAGTGGATACTTGGTATTACTGGGTCGGTCAGATCTTTAGCGCCAGTACCGGGCCCCCATACAACGAAGCCCTGGTCAACATGTACAAATCCCAGGACCTGCTGAACTGGCAATACGTGGGCCCCGTCATCAATGTCTACACGCCCGACGTGAACGGCACCCAGCAATTAACCTACTGCCAAGTCCAGCGCCCGAAGCTTCTCTACAACGCGCCAACCAGCAAGTACGTCCTGTGGGCCCACTGGGAATTGACAGCCAGCTTCGACCCCTCCCAAGTCGTGGTGGCAACGGCCGACAATGTCGAAGGTCCGTACACGCTCACGGCCAAAGGCCACCATCGTCCGGGTGCGGGAAACCAGGACCCCTCCGCGATGGGAGACCGCGTTGGGGGGCTCACCACGGATTATTCGGCCACGGCCAAGGATAGTAGCAATACGGCTTTTGCGTACCAGCCGGTCTCGGGTTCGGATTATCCGCCAAAGGTGCAGCAGTACAGCTCTGTCAGTGCGAGCGACCCGCAAGCTGTGAGCTACCTTTCGCAAAGCGACGGGTATGGCGAGGCCCAAATCGATAACTACTGGACCTACGAGCTAACCGGAATCACGTTCAATTTGACTTTGAAAACCATCTCGGTGCAAATGACGCCGTGGGATACCTCATTCTACGAAAAGTACTCGCCTGATTTCAACGTTGATGCCGCTGAGTATATTATCCGTTATCCAACCACGAACCGATCGCAGGTATCAACCACGGTCTTTACCATCGGCGACCCGGGAGACCAACGAACATCTCTTGTTTCCCCAGACATTGGCCCTGGCCTTGACGAGTCCTCGTCGAATTCGACGGTTTTCGTGCACAGCGGTGATGCTGCTTTCATCACATGCAATACCACTGGTGGAACCATATATTACACGACGGACGGGTCTACTCCAACAGTTAACGGTACCGAGTACTGGAGCGGGACGAGAATTTCCATCACGGGCTCGAACCTGACCGTCAAAGCAATCTGTGCTCTCAATGGAACAAGCAGCCCCACAGTTTCCCAGACATATACTGTAGTCTCCAACACGACCTCGGTTCCGATCTTCCGGCCCATCGTAAACCTTCCTTCTGGTACATATGCGCCAGACGATAGTGCGTTTGGCTACCAATCAGTCAAGATTTACTGCCCAACATACAACACGGAATGCTATTACACCACTGATGGTCTGGACCCTGATCCGCCCGTGAACGGCACCAACATCGGGTACCGGTCTCGCGATATAACCGTATGGCAAGATCCCAAGGACGGTTCCGCATACCTCTTCTCCGCTTCCGACAACATCTACAACCGTGTGTGGCAGCTTACCGACGACTTCACCGATGTCGTCGCCGACAAAGAATACGATGTCTTTACGGCGGTATCGCGCGAGGCACCCACCGTGGTTCGAAACCACGGCGCGTCCGGGCAGTACGTCTACCTCATAACCTCGACCCAGAGCGGCTGGAACCCGAACCAAGCCCAGTACGTGCGCACCTCCGACGTGACGTCTGGCTTCGGCCTCCCGCGCGACAACACGACCGGCTACCGCAACGGGAATTCCACCTGGTCGAGCATGCAACCGGTCGGCGATCCCAGCACGTACTTCAGCCAGTCGACCTACATCCTCAACATCGGCACGGATGCCAGTCCGACGTACGTGTACGTGGGCGACCGGTACAACACGGTTGAGTTCTTCGACTCGACGTACGTCTTCCTGCCGCTGACCATCAACGACACCGCGCCCGCGGCCACCGGCGCCACGGACAGCGGGCTCATGAGCCTCCAATACACGCCGTCGCTGCAGCTCAGCGTATCGAACCACTCCATCACCCCACCCACCTGGCACCTCCTCTCGCTCAACAAGCCCGTCAACGCCACGGCATCCGTACAGCTAACCGCAGCGCAGGCCGCGGCCGGGACGTACAACTTCAGCGCGCAGGCAGCCAACGACGGCATCGACTTCGACGTCGCGCCCTACGACGCCGTGCAGCAGTACTACCAGCCCGTCTCGGTGCCCTTCTACTGGCAGGTGGATCTCGGGCGCAACTACAGCCTAGCGTGGATCGGGCTGTCCTTCATGAGCGTCGGCGGCTCCGACGCCGTGAACCGGTACACGGTGCGCGGCAGCACCGACAATTCGTACTGGTACCCGCTTGTGGATAATACGCAGAACCTGGTCCCGGGGTTCCAGGCGCACGTGCTGGGTGCTGACGGCAGTTATCGCTATGTTCGGCTGGATGATTATAGTATTTTGGACGTGGATCATAATAAAGAGGCGGATTGGGAGGCGGGCGTGTATGAGATATCGGTTTATGGGAATGTGCCGGGGGCGAACTCTTCTTCTATCTCTACTTCAGGTTCAACGAACATCACTACGACAGCAGCAACAGCAGCAGCCCCAACAGGCACTGTTTCGGCAACTTGACTTGATTGCAGCCATGATAATAAGCGCCTGCTTGCTTGCGCCAGCTCTTTCCTCGGCTCATTGGATACGAAACTGCTTTATTCCCCAATTCATAGCGCTCGCTTGGCTTTACGGAGCAGTGGCTCAGAGGTGTGCGGTGCGGTGCGGATCCCAGTAATGATTTCTAGGAATGTATCTTTTGCCCTCATCTTTTGCGCCACGCCTGGGTACCGGTACTCGTACAGTAACTTACTCCCCTCGCCTCGCCACGAACCGTTGAAATAGTGTACATACATATATCCTTATCAAGGACTTTACTTTCACAAACATAAATAAACTATCATTTACCACCTCTGCACTCTTTTTTTTTTCTTTCGAATTTGGCATATCGATGGATCGATGGATCGTGGATCTATAATGAAATTATTTATTCATCCCGCGAGTATTATGATGAGAGATTTACCCTTCCCCCCCCCCCCTCTATTTCCTTTCTCTTTCTCTTACATTGAAGATATATATTTGAGATATAACTACATGCTAGGAATTCCAACGTTAGTTTGTATGAGTATGAATTCGATAAGCATAGCTCGTAGCTATGTTACGCTATATTAAAATGTAGTGACTACGGAGTAAGTAGTGGAAGTAAAGAGGATTTAGATTGATTAAAGGAGAAAGGCAGAGCTAAGCGAGGTCCCGTCTTAAGCGAGCTAATTAAGGAGTAAGGAGTGGAGTATCCCTTACCGCCCCGCTCGCATACGGAAAGCACGCGGCAGTACTAGGTATACAGAATATATTCAACATGTTACGTTGTGTTATTAAAAGACATATATATTAACATACCCATTGCTTTTAAATCCTTTATACACTTCCTAGCCCTCTCGATTTCTCTCGCCGCAAATCCCCAACATTCCATTTCACCCACCAAAATTAATCAACGAAAGGGCTATTATCTTAAAACGACAATTTCCAATTGATAATCAACAACCGCTCGTTCTCTGCACAACGTGATAGCCTTCCTCGCCCACGCCCTCGCCCTGGTACTCCTGCTGAATAAAACCGTCAATCTCAGCAATGAGCCGCAGACTCTGGTCGATGCTCGGCGAGGATCCGCAATCGTCGGTCCAGGTCGAGATGAGCTGCTTGAGGTGCGAGGCCGCGGTCAGGACTTCGGTTCCTACGAGTGGGCGGAGGGTGGGGGTGCGGATGGCGACGAGGAGGATGAGCATTGCGGCTGTCATGCTAGGGTGGGGGAAGTTAATTAAGGTTAACACGTCGGGTACATGTAGCAGATAGAGAAGTCTAGATATAGAGCGAAGCAGAGGGTGTTTGTTGGAGAAGGAGTGAGTGAGTGAGGGTGATGAGATGGAGAGAGAGTGCAACCTACGAGAGTGAGCAGATCCACGTATCGACCAGAACAGTATGCGAGAAGCCGCGCAGGTTAATGATGTGCAACAGACAAGCATCGAGGCACGCTTTACAGCTACTAAGCACGTTCTCCGGCAGCGTCATCGAGTCGGAGCAGCTCGTTAGCACCCAAGTCAGGTACGGGCGATATATGACACTGCGACACGTCAGATACCGCTGCCTCAGGAACCCGCCGTACTCGGTCGCCGTCTCCCGCGCGTCGAGCGAGAAGTTGAACGCGACGGGCAGGAAGTCGCGCCACTCTTCCAGCTGGTGGTTCAGCTCCGACACCACGGACGGGAAGCGCACGTTGTCGAGCGAGACGCCGGATTCGCGCGCGTACAGCACGTGGTGGACGCGGTTTAGGAGGCGGCGCATCGAGATGCAGGCCAGGAAGTAGAGCGAGGACTGTTCTTCTTCTTGCGTGTCTGGGTGCGTGTTGTAGTGGCTGGGGAGGGGGATGGAGGATTCGATCAGCGCGATGCCGCTGTGTGGGAGCGCGGATAGCTCAGCGAGGTAGTCGCTTTGTGCGAGTCAATTTCCTTCGGGGGGAGGGGCAAATAGGTACGGGTTTTAGACATGAGCGAGCTCACCTCTCGAGGATATAACATGACCAGAATATCCTTCTCAGACATTCCTGGTCGTCGGTGCTTTCGTTTGCGGGCGCGTACGACAGGAGTAGCCGGCATTTGGTAGCGGCCATGTTGATATATTGCCATGCCTGAAGGGTTCTTCTCGCAGACGCAAAGTAGAGTCTAGGCTGATACTCAATACGCAATCATACCTCATAAACCAAGGCGCATGATGGGACGGGTAGGTACACTTACGCGACGAAGAAAAGGCACTGGGTCGCTGTTGTGCTGATTTCCATGTGCACTACATACAGCTTCTTTAGAACTGTATCCATATACATATCTCCGATGGCTCGACGGGCGGCCCGGCCCTCGACTGCGGCCTTGGACAAATCGGTTCTGCTGGTTCCCGCAGCCGGGCCCGGGATAGCTAGATTTGCACAGCCTAAAGCCATTACTAATAATGCTAGACATGACGATGTGCTGTCCTCCGCTTCTCTATCTCTATCGGAGATAAGGCATTTGACGGCCTTCAACTTCTCTATCGACATGGTGGGATACCAGAAATTAACGCTGTTTCCGAAGGACATCATGATAACGTCCATGTCCGCACCGCTGACGTATGGATACATGGTCGATGCTCGCATCTTGATTGGCTCGCGGCATTGCTCCAGGTGGAAGACCGAGACATACATCTGCCGCAGTGAAGGAAAGACATCGAAGTGAGGCCACTGCAGGATGGACTCTGTTGCGGACGTATGCATGGAATCGAGAACGGCATTTTGTAAGTCCTCGGGCTTGGAGGTAGTGGTAGAGGATAGCGGGGATCTTTGCTGCGAAAACGGATCTGTAGCTGCAACTGATGATGTCTCTTGTGATGAGTCAATCGGGCGTAAATGCATTTGGGTGTCCGGGAATTGTGGCGAAGAGACCTATATGCATATGCGGATGAGTATGTATGGATAGAGGAGAGGGCCGAAGAACTAATCGAGTCCACAGGTACAGCGACGGTCTGACTGACCATATGCATTTGGCCCATCTCCTGAAGGATTGTCTCCACCCGTAAGACCCCTTCTAGAATGAGATCGCTTTTCCCCTTGCTACAACATGCGTGAGCACAGAAAAGGCTAATCGCGCGTTAGTGAAGAGAAGGTCGATAACCCACTGGTTTGGATCCGGTCCATATGCGCATTCTTGCTCTGATGCTGAGCAGGTGGAGCAGGGGTCGTGTCCGTCGCATCTGCGTTGTTGTTTATATCAGCACTCACTGCTCAACAGTTCTGCGAGAGAATCGATTGAGACGAAATGGGATGCACGCACCGTATCTTTCGGGATCTACAAAGATTACACTGGCCACTTGATCAGTTTCCCTCTTCGTGCATGCCTCAAGTTTCTCACAGCATGTACAGCTCGTAATCTCTTTCGGCCCGGCGCAGGCGTAGTCTGTATAGTGCCCTCCATTTTCCTCTCGGGCCGGTGCGGGCTGCGTTTCACAGAGTGGTGGTCGAAGGCCCAAGTGTTTAGACAACTAACTCGGGGACTATGTGGGAGTAATATAAGTTTACCCCACCCCTTAATAGGGGTCATGCGGGGTAATGGAATGGTACTGTAAAGTAGCGCTACCAACCGAACGCGGGCAATACGAGGAAGAGTCGGAGCATGGCATGGATGCAATACAACAGCGCCCCGCATTTACTCGTACGGCGCTATTCCTAGGCGGTTTCATTTTTGTCACATCACGGCAATACTTCAACAACAAGGGAGTGATAGGAATGTTACAGTATTAAACACACTCATAGCAAACTAGATCGACGACACCACAACCAATCATCTATCAGCTTACGCCCTCTCCAACAACGCGATCCAGTCCAGATCAACTCATGCGCGAACTTACGCAGCAACCTTCTCCTCCGGATCGTTAAGATGCAACGTGTTCATGACCGTCAAAGCACCCCTCTTCTCGAGACTCTTCTTCACCGGGTTCGGCGCCTCAAAGACCTCGGCCAATTCCTCCAACGTACGGGCTTTCGTCTCGGGGAAGTAGAAGTACATAATAAGCACTTCGAAAAGATCCCAAAACACAAACACCAAGTAGAAGTAATAGTGGATATTTTGAAATGCTGGCCCAGAGCTGTATGCAATGACTGTTGACGCGACCGAGGATGCGAAATTCCCAACCGCAGTGCCTTTGGCGCGCGTGGCAGTGGGCAGGGTTTCAGCAATGTACATACTCTGGAGCGGTGTCCAGCCAAAGGAAAACACGATGCCGAAGATAAAGATGAATGCCACAGCTGTGTTGGCAGCTTCATGTGCGTTTGGGTTCTCCGTCGCCATCTTCGAGGTGCCGGTGATAACGGCGAAGCAACACGCGCAGAAAACCGTAGTGTAGAGGAGAAGTGGTCTCCGACCAAATTTGTCGGACAGCCGAGCGCCCAGAATAGCACCGAAGAAGCTCAGGACCGGGTTGATGCCATTCAGCATGAGGACGGTATGCTGGTCCACGATCCCCGCAGTCTTGAGCATAGCGGCAAGGTAGTAAGAAGACAAGCTGTTCCCGGAGATTTGGCCGAAACACGCCATTCCAAAAACACAGATCAGCCGGCGGCGAGCAGAGTGCGTATTCCAGAGTTCGTGATAGTCCCACCATTTCTTGTCCGAGTCGTCGGTTCCAACCTGGCTCACCATCTCCTTCAGCTGAAGCTGCACAATGGGGTGGTCGACGGAGCCTTCGCCGTGATACTTGGCTAGAACTTTACCAGCATCTTCGATCCGGTCCTGGGCCATTAGCCAACGTGGTGATTCAGGGATGAACCAGACGCCGATGCAGACAATAACAGAGGTGAGCAATTGACACCAGACTGGAATACGCCAAGCACCGGATATAGAAAGGTAAGAGCAGCCGTATACGACCCAGCTAGCGATGATCGAGCCGATATACCTATTTTAACATTGAGCAACCTTGAACAGGCGTTGGATTCAGGTTCCATAAGCTTACCAAGTGCAATTGTATAAACCGGTCAATGTTCCGCGCCATTTCGGATGGGCCATCTCGCTGACATAGCAAGGGGCAGACACGCAACAGAAACTAACACCAAAGCCGAGAACAAAACGACCACCCAGGAACATTCTATGGCTAATGGCAGGTGCCTGTACGCTGGTCCCGATGATGACAATGAACGAGCCAATGAACATGCCGGCGCGACGTCCAAGATAATCGTTCGTAGGGCCCGTAAAAAAGACCGCTGCCAAAGAGCCAATGTTGTACATGGCAAAGACAAGACCTGTACTAGAACCAGCGACAGTCCTGCAGTTCAGGTTTAGCAAGGGACGCGTATCCGCTGTGATCAAGTGTCGGCGAAGAGGGACTAACATACATGTGGAAATACGTCTGATAGGACTTCATACCATTTAAGCCACCCATCAAGGCGCCATCATAGCCATTGAGACAGCCGCAGAGGTACGCACACGCCAGCACGAGATAAAGGCGAAGCATGCTCCAGGTCCACGGCGAGAAGCTCGTCTCCTCAACATCCTGGGCAAGCTGGATAGCTGTGCCAAAATCGTGAGCTGGGAGTTGATTCCCATCCGAAATGCTTGTTTCCGTGTTTTCGGTTTCGGTGGCCATAGTAGAGAGTATTGATCGACAGTTCAACACCGGCAGCGAGGATATAGGTCGAGTCGGAGAGCAGGGAAGTCTTCCTGCGTGATGGGTCCGTGATTACAAGAGATGGGAATCGCCTTCACATTTAATGTACTGACGGCGCCACATAATTTCTCTTCCTCACAACATGTTCCAGATCGGGCCCTGCGAGAAAAACCCCGCATTGAAGTCTCCCAAGGGGTCAAAGAGCAACATTGGCATGGTACGATCCGTCAACGTGTGGGGGAGCGCCGGCTAGCCATATACATCAATGCAACTAATAGTATTAAAAATCGATTTCTAAGCGCTTACTCCTCCTATATAAGAAAATCATGACTTATCAGATGTTGGCATCACAAGGTGATCACTTCCTACTGCAGTAGTACGGTGGTTTGGGGGTTTGGTGGTTGGTTGTATTGATGCATAGCTAGGTTCTAAGCTGTGTTGTGGAGGCTTGAAGGTTGTTCTCGCTTAGTCAGCAACGCTAACTTACATGACTATAAAGTCTTTGGCTCCGGTCCCCAAATCCTAAATGTCCCAACAGATTAAGTATTTTAGCGAGCTAATACTTTTCGTCGAAATATCGATTTTTTGACTCCAGTTACATCAATGTAACCTCAAAAGGCTGGGCGTAGTTCATTCGGCTCCGACATCCCCGAAGGAGAGGATCAGCATATATGCATCTAATAAGCGCAGGGTTGGCGCCGGGGGTGGTTGCACCAGGGGTTACTTCATCGCGGCCTAATTCGTTGCCAATCCTTCCTGAATATCATGAGATGCACATTCACGAAAACCAGTTGCCTGTCGTCGGCACCGAATGGTCCGAGTCGAGTGAACTGCCAATTAGAAATATCCGCAGGTGAGATGGAGTCGTTCAGTGGGCTGAGATATCCCTGGTTGCATGCTGCGAAAATTCCCACTTACTTAGGTATTCACTATACCCCAATACTTCCAGTCCATCCATCGGTAGGAATCTCGTCATCTCTGAATCCAAAAAACTCTCTCCCATTTCTTAACTCTGGATTTTCTGCGACATTACGAGGATGGCTTCTGAACACTCCTCCAAACCTTCTGACCATCAAAGGGTAAGGGTGGAAGAGCAGCCAGACTTTTGCAACCAGAATATCTTCCAGAAGAACCGCCTTCCACCACGTTCGTATTTTCTTCCTACGACGTCGTTACTGCTCAATGGTGTATGGGAGTTCCATTATGGGTCAAGTCCTCTGGAAGCCCCAGACCCCAAAGGGTGTGCTACCTTTGACGAAAGAGTAGCGGGTGACAAAGCTGTCTTGACACCAGAGTCAAGTGAAAGTGCTGTATTGGTCACGAAAGCAGATCTTGATCAGTCAACTTTCCATTGGACCACGATCAATGTGCCAGGCCATTGGCAGCTGCAGGGCCATGGAAGACCACAATACACAAACGTCATTTACCCATTTCCAGTGTGCCCGCCATATGTACCGACGGAAAATCCAACAGGCACCTATCGACGAAGTTTCCATGTGCCAAGTAATTGGGATTCTACAACACAACTGAGATTACGGTTCGATGGAGTGGACAGTGCATTTCATGTTTGGGTTAATGGCATATCGGTGGGGTATTCTCAAGGCAGCCGAAACCCTGCTGAGTTCGACGTCACAGGGATCGTGGACCGTGCTGGTTCCAATGTGCTCTTTGTGAGAGTGTATCAATGGTGCGATGGGTCTTACATTGAGGACCAAGATCAGTGGTGGCTGTCTGGTAAGTTTTATCTATTACATGACTAGCCTTACAACACGGCACTAACATCCAAATTAGGAATTTTTCGAGACGTTCATCTTCTTTCCTTACCAGGAACTGGAAGGATCGAGGACTTCTTTGTACGGACAGAACTGGACGAGAAGTATGAGGATGCATTTCTACGAGTAGCGTTGGATCTTTATAGTCCAGATGGTGGAGAAGCGTCACTAGTCCTTCGAGACCAAGCAAACCATCATGCTGTTGTAGCGTCAATCACCAAACTGGTTCATGCAAATACACCCCGTCTCGATATCGAGCTTCCGGTGTCCAACCCGAAAAAGTGGACTGCCGAGACCCCGCACTTATACCAGCTGGAACTGCGGCTTAGTTGCCCTTCGCGCAGCTCTGACCCCCACACGGTCCTCCAGAAAGTCGGCTTTCGCACCATCGAACTCAAGAATGGTCTTTTAACGGTTAATGGCACCCCTATCCTTCTTCGCGGGGTCAATCGTCACGATCATCACCCCCTTTTCGGTCGTGCTGTGCCGCTCTCCTTTATCAAAAGGGACCTGTTACTTATGAAAAGCCACAATATCAATGCTCTGCGCTGCGCCCATTATCCATCTCATCCCAAGCTGTATGACTTGTGCAACGAGCTGGGCCTTTGGGTCATGGATGAGGCAGATCTGGAATGTCACGGATTCTACGATGCTGTCGCGAGGCCGCTCGACATCCCTGAAGAGATGGATTATGAGCAACGAAAGCTTTTGGCATTTCCGCAGGCTACACAATATACATCGGACAATGACGAATGGAGAGAGGCCTACGTGGATCGTATCCGTCAGGTTATCCAGCGAGACAAGAACCATCCATCCGTCATCATCTGGTCTCTCGGCAACGAGGCATTCTATGGCTGCAATCACAAGGCCATGTATGATTATGCGAAATCTGTTGACCCCGGGAGACTTGTGCATTATGAAGGAGATTCAAAAGCTCTGTCGGCAGATATGTTCTCCTACATGTATCCGTCTGTGGAGCGATTGACAGGGCTGGCGAAAACAGAGGGAGTGAGCGCCGAGGGGCTTTACGAAAAGCCAATTGTTTTGTGCGAATATGCTCATGCTATGGGTAATGGACCAGGAGGTCTGGAAGATTACCAAAGGGCATTTAGCGAATATGATAGGCTTCAAGGCGGTTTTATCTGGGAATGGGCGAACCATGGACTATGGAAGAAAGATGGAGCCAAGCCGTTTTATGCATACGGAGGAGATTTTGCAGACACTCCGAACGACGCAACCTTTGTCATGGATGGGTTGTGCTTTAGCGACCATACACCAACACCAGGGCTCGTCGAGTTTAAGAAAGTCGCGCAGCCGGTCAAGCTGTCCATGGAAGGGGAGCAACTTTTCGTGGAGAATGAGTATGACTTCATCGACCTAGATCATCTCGTGGCGACTTATAAGGTAGAGGCATTTCATGCTAGGTAAGTCGCATCTATTACGCTGAAGACAAGTTATTAGACTAACCTTGCGAAGCGTCATTCTCTTGAAGTCCGGCGAGCTCCCGATTCCTCATGTCGGAGCAAGGCAGCGTATCCAGATGACTCTTCCAGGCCACATATTCTCGTACCAGAGCCCGGGTGAGGTCTTCCTCACGATATCCTTCCGTCTACGATCAGCCTCACTATGGGCCGATGCTTCTCACGAAGTCGCTTGGTGGCAGCGGCAACTTTCGCCATTGCAACCCACCTCGATAAAACAACCGGCACCCCCATCTTGCGCTGAACTCGGCGTCAGGAATCTTCAAAACGCCGTTCACTTCACGGGGTCTAATTGGGAATTGCAATTCGATCGCGTTCGTGGTTACATCACAAACTGGACCTCGTCAGGACTGACGCTTCTCGAGCCCGACGCAAAGACCAAAGCTGCCATCATCCCATCCTTCTGGCGCGCGCCAACCGACAACGACGTACCCGGCACCCTGCCCTACTGGCGGCGCTTCGGACTCGACGACATGACAAGCCAACTACGGTCTTTTTCCGTGCGCCGAGACGACGAAGCTTGCGTCGAGGTGAAAACGCACACCCGTCTCTCCCCACCAATCCTCGCCTGGGCCTACAACATCGAAACCACATACACAGTTTCCTCCACCGGCTCCCTGGCCATCAGACTACACCTCCGCCCTACTGGCTCCCACCCTGCCACCGTCCCCCGCGTGGGACTCGACATCCGTCTGCCCCGGCCCCTCGACCAAGCCACCTGGTTCGGCCCGGGCCCGGCGAATCCTACCCCGACAAGCGCAGCAGCCAGAAGGTCGGCATATGGAGCATGGACGTTGAGGCGCTCGAGACCGCGTACGAACACCCGCAGGAAAACGGCAACCGCGTGGATACGCGCTGGGTCACGATTGCCGATTTGCAAGGCGCGGGTCTCCGAGTCACGAGAGAGGTCGAGCACGAGCACATAGCTCCCGAGATAGCGAGGACGTTCCAATGGTCAGCGGGGCGCTACACTGCTGCGGCGCTGGAAGCAGCGAAGCACCCCTGCGACCTCATTGCAGCAGATGCGACGTTTTTGGAGTTGAATGCTGAGGGTGCAGGGGTAGGGAGCGCGGCTTGTGGGCCGGGCGTCGCGGAGGAATTTCAGGTGAAGTGTTGCGAGATGGAGTTTAGTTTCTTGTTGGAGAAGGTTGGGGTTTAGAAAATTTGAAAAAAAGAAACGTAGCACACCATCGATGCTGCATGGTAGCTTTGACGAGTTTGATAAATCTCGACCCTGTAGTATGGTTATGGGATTTGGAAAGCTGCAACAGCTATTGATATCCAGCCTCGCATTTTCTTACTTCCTCGCGGCCCGGCCCATCGCATTGTGCATTATTCGGCGTATCATAGTTAGATGCCATCCTCACCCGATTCAAAGCAGGTATAGCAAACTTGATAATCTCCTTAAAAGTACGCAAGAATCACCATACCAGACGCATTATGCATATAAGATTCCCAATCCATCTACCCATCTACCCATCTACCCATCTACCCATCTACCCATCTACCCATCTATCTCCCTCTCCTTCCATCGCATAATCACACCTACATAACAAGCAAATCCTCATACCTACCTATCCTATCACCTACCTATCATCCCATCATCCCATCTAAATCCTCGCTCAGAGATACATACAAGACGGTAATTATAAGCGAGCGCGATGTTATTCGCCGTTGCTCACGAACGCGCTTATGCATCGGATTTAAGCTTCAAGAGGATTTTTATGCTCGTGCCTTTTGTGCGTCACGGCCGATGCTATTGATATGAGCGTTTCAGGAGTGGGTCGCATTGCAGTGCTGCGATGCACTAAGGTTGCAAAAAGGGGGCAATGCATATGCGGGCTGGTGTGGCTATCCTGTGCTCTCTTGTAGATTGTAATGATATGGGTGAAGTGTATATTGCACCAAGCTAAGGAAGAGTTCTATTTATGTTGTATCTATTATGCTAAATAAACGTTATTGTTAAGTAGGACTCTAGGTAGACTGTAGTCCAACAGTATGGACTTTTGTAAATAACCTCCTAAATAACTATGCGGCATAGCTCATATTGTAAATTGTCTATATTAAAGCCAAGTATTAGTTTTATCATAATTAACAATTCTTATTTCACCCTTCCCTATTCATAAAAAATCCACCTTAGAACAACTCCACGGATAATCAAGCTTGTTAAAGAGTAACAAACATGACTTAAAAGAGCATTGCTCTCGAATTGACTAATCAGAAAGCTCACTCGCTTCCAACATCTTCTCATCTCATCTCATCTCATCTTCCCAATTCCAAATCCTCCTAAACGTACCACAAAAACATACTCACATATCATTATTAAATCTCATCAACAAGCTAAAATAAACTCACGATCGAATACCCTCCCACAAAATAGACGTGGCAGAATACCAAGAGGTGAGATAACACATATTCCATTCTACGGCCCTGCCAGCCAGTCAGCCAGCCTAATCCTTTCCTTTCCTTTCCCTTTTCTGACTTTCCGCTTACCACACCAATTATCCATTTACCTATTCATCCATCCCCCTACCAAAAGGAAAAACGAATCAGTAACAAACTAACAAAACCAACCCCCACCCAGCGCATCTACACCCCCTCCTCCAAACCCCCCACGAAAACCTCTCCTCCTACAGTACGCCGCTCACTCACCCACTCTCTCATCCGCCCTCGCCACAAACACATCACCCCGCAGTAGACGGGGCCTTAAGCAGAACCCGTTTGCGCGGAAGTTCCTTGCGCGAATCTCCTATCCCCAATCCCCCATCCCCTAGCCCCCATCCTCTCCTTCCTTCCCTTTCCCTCTATACTCTAGGTATTAGTATTAGATAAATGAATGAATGAATGTGGAGTTTTAGTTACTAGTTAGTAATTAGTAATTAGCATAAAGATAAGTTTAAAGGGATATACAAAAGGAAAGGGAAATTTGGATATAGCCGCTATAATATAATGTTTTGCTGATAATGTAATATGGAATGAAAGGCAATAGGTGGGTTTGAGGCGAGGTTCAAGATGCACTGTCGGGCCTTAAGCGGGAGGTGAAGGAGTGAGTGGGATGAGTTTAAGGTTTGAGATGATGAATGGATGGATGTGAGGGAGAAGTGAGATGTTTGATGGGTTTTTGAATTGGGCATTAGACGTGTTAAACAGACAAAAGCAGTTATGAGTTCCAGTGTTGTGTTTATTAAGGATACTTTGTATAAAACAGATATAGTAGTTCACTTTGAATAAAACTGATAATATGCCGCTGTCGGGGGTTGTAATGCAGTACAGAATTCATCTGACACGACATCACTATGAACCTAGCCTGTATATTCCCAGCGCGAGAAAAAGCGCGTGGAATATAGTAGGAAATATGCACACAAATAGGATATATCATTCAGGCTCTACCTACAATATTCTGATTATATCACCAACCATTTACCTCCCAAGGACCATCAGCCACGCTCTCGCCATCTATAAACCCATCATCTAACCAAGCCATCTTATCCAGTTCCCTGACAAAAAAATCATGTTCTTCCTCTAGCAGCTTCGTGTCCGCGCCCATCTGGTCCGGATACCGTTTGATGTTATGCCAGTGCGTGAGCGCGCGTAACGCTTGTTCAAGAGGCAGCGCTTCCTCCACCTCGGCGTCGACATCACTTCCCGCTAGCCAATCATCGCGAAGTTCAGGCCGACAATGGAGGTACACCTGTGTGATGATGCGCATATTGCCCTGCCGCCACTTTCGGCCGCAGTAGGGCACTTGCTTCTTGAAAAGCTTCAAAGTATAGAGTCGTAGATCTGACTGAGCTGGTTTCGTGACTTTCTTGAGGATGTTGGAGGATTTGTATTGAACGAGGAGGAGATTTCGGTGGGCTTTGTTTTTGCAGATTTTCTGCATGATTCGCAGAAAGTTGATTGAGGAGAAGAAGTTCCGCCATGAGAAGTCGATGATGGGTTCAGATGGTTGCTCGTCACTAATCTCATCGCCTTCTGTAACTTCACGCTTGCCTGCGAGTTGGCCTTCTTGGAATGCGAGGGCGGGGAGTTTATCATCGACTTCTGCTACTGGGAGCTCGCGACGGGTCTTTATTGGTGGGGGAGCTGCGTCATCTTCGCTTTCTTCCTCCGGCTCCATATCAACTGGTAGGGGTGCGTTTTTGCTGTTTAGATTGCAGAATGAGAAAAAGCTCATATCTTCACGATCGGTCTTGCTAAGAACGACCTTGTCCATCTCTTGATGAGCAAATAGCTTAAGAACCAGCGGAAGATAATTCGAATCGAGCAATAGCTGGGTCAGGTACTCAAACTTCAAGATGTCTAGGATGATTAGTGCGCTTCCAATTGTAACTACAGAAGACTTACTCGAGACTTTGAACCACTTCAGAAGGATGAGGAGAATTCCAGAGACTGCTTTTGCGGTTATTTCCCTTGATCTCAAAGCTTCGATCTCATCAATCTGCATTTCTACATGGTCTGCGTTGGTCGGGAGAGGAATGCTTGCAGGGTCTTGAGGTCGCTGCGGCTGATGCTGAGCACTGTTCACCCGAAGGTTCACTTCTGATCTGAAGCCAGGAGCAAGACCATTTTGGGGCTGACTAGGTGGTGGTTGGGTAATAAGTGCAGTCACATTCGCCAAGACTGCCTTTAGGAGTACTATGACGAGAGACTGTAAATGTGGTATAGAATTTCGCTGCAAGTATCAGTATTAGCCATTGGAGAATAGAGGCAAAACTTACGTAAAAGCTTTCCACGAGATCAAGCTTCTTTCTGAGCTTGTTGTCAATGTCTGAATTTGGTCCATAATCTACTTCAGGCTTAATACGTTTCGTATCCTTCACCGAGAGCTTATGAGCAAGGATAGTATCCAGGTCAAGCTCCTCGATGTCATCATTTCCAATGTCCCACCCTCGCTCAAATTTGAGGAAGCGTTCTCGCTCATCCCATAATTGACGCATTGCCCTTGTCATTCTCATCCTGCTGGCAAACAGATCTCCAGCTTCGAGGATTGACTTTGGGATATCGCTTCCTTCCCATCTGCGACCAACGAGCACTTCTTGCAATCCAGCGGCGCCTTTCCCTCCAGCACTGTTGCTGGTGCTGTCTAAGGGAGGGTACATGAATGGGAAATTCTGATTGGTTTGATAATTTTGTTTCTTCCCAGCTTTGCCACCAACTGGTGGAGAAGGTGGAGGCGACGGTGCTGGGGTTGCAATATGTACAGGTTGGTGCAGAATGGAAGCACCACTACTATTGACATTCATTGGAGGTGGTATTATTCCATTCGCGCCATTTGCCCTACTTGGTCGGTTGGGAAGTGGTGGGAGGATAGAATTGTTATCCGGTTCAAGAGGGAGTAATGGTTGCGGCGGGGTATATGCGGGGTATTTTGAAGTGATTTCCTGGCGAAAAACATGATAATCGAGGGGCGAGGCAGTGATAAGTTCGCCTGCACCACCTTTAGAATCTCTCGGTTCGCCAGTTGCCTTTTTAAGCTCGTCCACTTCAGCGGTACCTCCGAAGACAACAAGTATCGCTTTCCAGAAAAGGAGAAAGATCTATATTAGTTAGCTGCTGGCTCACGAAATAAACTGTGACATACTCTTGTTTGAGGTAGTTCATTGGCTTCATCCCATCGAAGACGAGCAGTAATAGTCACCAAATAATCAACAATAGATGGATTGAGTCCAACTGCAAACATATTAGCTGGTGCTTGAAGTTGAAATCTTTCACATACGCAGCTTCCCCCGGGGATATTCCAGAGTAACAGGGTCATTGCGAACACCCTCGATCACAAGATATATGATGGTAGTAACGTTGTCGAGTTCATCTTGGATGAATGGAATGTCCTCTTCCATCAATTTGTTTTCTCGGAAGTCGTCATCCCTAGAAAAGGTTAGGAGGCTTAAGTCATTTGCGGTTTATTGCATACCAAAGGCGCTTGAATGCATTCTGCATAACTTCGTACAAGAGGGGAATTCCACCAGCTCTTGCGACCAGCAGGATACCGAATTTCATGTGCTCCAATTGACACTTTGTAGCGCTGGTTGTCTTTTTTGTAGCACTTATTTCCTCCTCCACAGGCTTCATCCCCGCCGTCTCGTCCCATACCCCTAGAATGATATGAAGAATCGTTTGCAAACTTTTACATCGCCGCCGAAGATCGGTAGCCAATAGTCCATTGACCTCTCGCTCAACAAAGCTCTCTCGTTGCCTTGCCTCGGCCTCCAACCACGGAATTCCCGCAAACTTCTTCCATCGTCGTACGAAGGTATCATTCGCCCGTAACAGCCGCTTATACTCTGCTTCGTTGTATGAAAACCACTCATCTATCTCTTCCTCAAAGCTCGCCGTATCCGCGTACGTAAAAGCGAAGGGGGCTGCTTCGGCTTTGGGGAAGTCGGTGACAATGCGCCGGAGTTGCATCAATGAGAGGGAGTCATTCGGATTGCCGACTTGCTGGGGCGCAGGAGGGGGAGGAGGTTGATGAGGCGGAGGAGGTTGAGGTTGGTTTCTCTGGAGCTGTGGGCGTGCCATGGGAACACTCGTGGGTGGTTGAGGGGCAGGAAGACCAACATCTGCAAGGCCAGTGTCGGCAACATCTGCCACATCTTTGGAGGGGTCTGCAGGTTTTGCAGACCACAGTGAGGCCATAGCTGGGGAGTTCTGAGCCCGCTCAGTCGGAAGGTAGCAGCATTGTGGGAGACTGTGCTGCAGTCAAGGGCAGACGCTGTGTCTCGCGCTCTCTTCTTTTTGTTTTGAGAAGCTCTGTTATTGACGCCAGACCGTCACGATGCAAAAAGACGCTAAGCCGATAAGATAAGTAACAAGCACGTGCTTTAGCGAATGCTCCTTTTCAGGCTTAAGAGCTCGCATTCACAGAAGAGTACGGGAAATGATAGATACTTGATAATAGTTAATGTGAACCATACTACAAAAGTGATATCTGGGTACCGTATTGTCTATCCACTGTCCGTACCCAAGACCAATACACTATTGATTAGCAAAAGTTTCGAAAAAAGGGGCTCGCTAGATTCTACCCCGCCCCGCAATCCCATCCCATCAAAACAGTTCTAGTATCGCTTCTGGGGCTACAAGTAGAAATAAAAATATGACATTAAAAAAAATATTAAAACTGCAAAAGAGTATGCGATTCACGATGCTTCTTCCATGCCAGGGAGTCGAACCCTTTGAGTGTGTTAGTACAATACTTAAGAGATTGAATCATAATAATTTACCTGCGCTATCGCGACCAATAGTGGTGAACACTGAGAGGCGAAAATGTTACCGATACACCAGCATGGACAGGATTATTTGTCATATTTTCGGCCTATTTTAAAGTATACTAATACCACAATCATCCCAGCGGTATCCGATTTAGCCAATCTGTAACCTCCTCGAGTTATTCCAGACCATCCCACCTCAGACCAACTTTTTCTTTCCAAATCCCAGCTAAGTCACTTGTAAGAGTTCGATAAAAATCTGTCAAATTATAACTTATTTTAGATATTATATGTGTCACATTATCCGTGGTTTGTGGGGTCTGTGGGCGCACGAGAAGTGTTAGCTCGACGCTAGAGTACTGCAGTGTCTCACGTATATAAGTAGAGCTTTGGCTCTTCTCTCCTACTTCTCTTCTTCTCTTCTTTAGACAGATATATTAATACACTTATGATCTCACGATATTCACACTTCAAGTCTCCTGCCCCTTTTAGTCATAACCTTGTGCGATAATATATTGTGAAACAAAATAGTTCTCTTCCGCCGTTTTGCGCAGTGGCTCTTCCAGACCTTGTTATAGCAGCCTCGGCAACTTATTTAATTCTCACCTCTAGGTCGGGCGCGGTTATAGAGACTGCATTTTACTTGAATATCTACCTAGGTATGCTATCGACTTATTTATATTTTATTTAATGTTCAACGTTCCTTATTCATTTTCCTAGATGGGTATATGTTATACGGATAACGACTGGTCTACCAACGAGGATTAACTTGGAATCTGGCCAGTCAAGTGATAATACCGGTATCCCTTATTAGGAGTGATTTGGTGTTTGGAAAAGACTAAATGAAAATACTAGGCCTCCACTGTTCTTTCGGGGTATGTATGCCAAGCGGAAGTTATACCTACCTTGAATTCATCATTTCCGCATCGGCGCAATAATATACTCTCTAAAGCTCAATTGCAGCCTTTAGCACGCAATTAGAATGAGTGGTAAGCAGACCGACGAAGCCACCATATATTGATTGAACGCCGACAAAGGAACGCCGAATAGTCGGTGTTCGCTAGCATAATGATTCCACAAAGCGTGCTTCAACATATCATATAAAGCCGACTAATTAGTAACATTCCGTTCGACAATCTGATCACACCGTCGATTTCAAAACTTGAATCTCCAATCCCCTTTTTACAGTACTATACCATTATCAATTGTCACTTCGCCTGCATATTATTATCGTATGACCTCCCATTGCCGTTATGACTGCCACTTACCTGATCACCGGAGCTACAGGATACCAAGGAGGGTCCACAGCACGACAACTCCTCTCACACGGCTACAAAGTCCACGCATTCGTCCGCAACCCCTCGTCACCAGCCGCCCAGAACCTCGCCGCACTCGGCGCCAAGCTCTTCCAAGGCGACTACAGCGACCTCCCCTCCATAGCCGCAGCAACCAAAGGAGTCACTGGCGTCTTCCTCAACACGTTCCCCGATTTCCAACACCCGGATGGCGAAATACCCCAAGCGCAGAACTTCGTAACCGCGGCCAGAGAAGCAGGCACCGTTACCACTTTCGTCGTGTCCACCGTATTCAAAAGCAAAGAGTACCTGGAGTTCACAACTGCTGCTGCTGCCGGGACCAGCGAGTTTCCTTTCCTGGCACGCTACTACAAGAGCAAAGCCGGCGTCGAGGATGTCGTGCTCGCGAGCGGGATCAAGAACGTCACGATACTAAGGCCGTCGACGTTGGGGTACCAGTACCTGTCCCCGTACTGCTTGCTATACTTTCCCGAGTACCCGAGAGAGCATTTCATGGCGGTGAGTTATGCGAACGGGTACAGGAGAAGCCATTTTGATCCAGAGGATGTTGGGAAGTTTGCTGCTGCGGCGTTTTTGCAGCCTGAGAGGTTCGGTGGGAAGACGATCGAGCTGGTGAGTGAGGCGTTGACGTTTGATGAGATCGCGGCAGTCATTACCCGTGTTTCGGGAGTTGGGGTTGAGATCAGATATCGGAGTCAGGAGGAGACCAAAGCGCTTGTTCTCTCGGGGAAGTTTCCGGTCCTTGAGACGCAGATAATTCCGCGGAAGCTGGATTTTGAAAATGGGGTTATAAATTTGGAAGAGTATGGGATACAGCTTGGTACCCTGGAAGGATTCTTGGAGAGAGAGAAGTCAAAGTTGTTGGAGACTTTGGGTGTGAAAAGCTAAGCTGGGGACCGAGTTTAAATTTGTAGCTAAAGCTGCGAACTTGCGCGTATTTTTAAAAGTCAATATGCTAGCTAAATGGCTTGACGATTAGACAATGATTCGAAATCTTTTGAAACGTATTTTTGTGTTTATATGATGATCCTGTAAGCACTGCAGCCGCTCCTTAGCTATCCGCGAAATGTGTCAAAACGGTTGAAATAGACTAGTGAAGGATCCTTCCTCAAGACATATAAAAAGGAAAAAATAATTCGACATAAAACCCATAGTAAGTGTAAGACAGACAACTGAAATGTGTACGTGCAATATATTTTAGTACATCCAGACGGATATACGCTTTCAGGTTGCAGTCTTACGGCACCGATCTGAAATCTTGCCAGCGCGTCGTACCTCACTCAAACAACATCCAGGCTTGCCTCGCCATCAAGATAGACAGAAGTTGTGAGCCACGAAGAAATGCTAACAAGGCATCTCACTTGATAAATATGCAAATCGCCGCCCTCAGATTGAGCAGATTTTCCCAAGATAGTTCGTCACTTCAAGGTGTTACGAGCTGGATTCGAGGTTGTGTATCGAGGCCACTAGAGAGCTGAGTTCTACTGGTATTTATTTATAGACCCTGATGGCACTAGCCGAATAGGGGGCTCGTCGAGAGTCAGGTGATGAGATGGTATACCTGCATTTTCATATTGCAACAGAAGGTCGAATAATGGAAGACCAGCATCTTATATATCAGTTTCAGTATCCTCTCTCTATTCGCCGTAGCTATAGTATATAGGCTTTGAATCTCGGTGCTCAAAGGTCGTCTTTCTCAGTCACGTGTCGTAATCATGTGGAATGTCTTGGCATTGGTTTGTACGTAAAAGGGTCGGTGCGGTGCCACCTACCCCACCGGCGTGACTCTTTATCGTTAGGTAAATCTGGGGTATATATACAAAACACATCGTTCAAAACTGCTCTCAAAATGAATCAATCCTGATGGCGCAAACAAGGCTCAATATATCTCGTATCCGAGATGGGAAATCGAAAGACTTTATATCGCATCTCAACGACCTCCGACAAGATGAATCAGACATTGCAATCTGCCAGTCACTACTTCGAGCTGTCGATGGCGAATATTTACCACCCCAAATATTCAGTGTCTTTCTGTCATGGTCAAAATCTCTCGAATCCATCGCCATGTGTATGCTGAAGGGGTCGTCACGTTCCATTCGGGCGGCTGGCATCGAGCGGTTCGGGAAAGCACTGAGCGACTCCCAAAAATGGCAATCCGCATGGAGCGCGGTAGGTGGAACCAAGGGTCTCGTCGAGATCTTTGGCACGATTTCCATCGCAGAGGTGAAAGCCCTCTCGAGAAAAATCGGACATTGCAATCACCGTGACGAGAGAGTTGAAGGCCGAGAGCAAGTCATTGAGGAATTGCTGCACGCACTGCTTCCCTCGCATTATCCCAGGTCGAAACTGTCAACTCGGGACAAACGACCGATCGAGCACTACTACGCTCAGATCGTTCCGGCATGCTCACCAGAGTTTGTCACTAAATTACTGGATTCCCAAGACGAGTCAAATCCTCTCTATCAACGAGTGTCTCCAACACGTCTGATCAAGACGTTTGGACTCCTCCTACAGAGACGTGTTTTTGAGTATATCTTCGGCAGTGGCTGTAAAGACAAACATCTTCATCAATACTTTGAAGCTTTCGTATACCGTCAACCACCCTGGCCGGGACCAACTCCAAAAGTTTCAACATCGATGGCCTTTGCGACAAAGGTCATGCAGTCTCGCCTGAAAGATATCAACAATAAACGTTGGCCCACCACTATCTCCGAGGCTGATGTACTGTTCTCCCTCCTTCGCCGAGCTTTGAAGAAGAGATGGCCCGAGACTGATTTGTACAAAGTCTTTGAACTGGGCCTGCATTTAGTAGAGGCCAAGCCGGCGCTCAAGTTTGCATTTCAATCAAAGGACTTCTGGTCCATGCTTGCCCTTCGTTGGAGCAAAGCCCCAGAAACGTACGAAGACTTGCTCGTCACCGCCCTTCGTCTAGAGCTAGGTGGGGTACAGAATACCATAGGCCAGAATTTCTTTCGAACTTCGAGAGCCGTGAAGGTCTCGCCAGGATTGAGATGGCCATTGCTTCGGCTGTATTGTCTACACGTTCCCAAGAAAGGAATTGGCATTGATAAAGTTGACGACTTTGAGCCGCTTGCGAAGCAGCCGTGGACATCGAGCGATATATTTCATCATTTACGCAAAGATCAAGCCGTTCGACTACTGAAAGGTCTTCATCGTGCAAACCCACAATATAGCTTCTTACGTGGGCCTGGTCGGGGCTCAATTCTTGCGAATCAGGACATCAAGTCACAGCAAAATTTCAACGTGGTTCTTCTTCTAACGTTATTACAGCGCGACGATAAAGAAACGCAAGAGAAGGCCGAGGCGGCTGTTGATGAGCTTCGAAAGAAGTCGTCTACTGCAAGGGATCAACCAGACAGAGCGCATTTTGCAAATGCGGCTGCAGCTTATGCGATCGCAAGCGGAAGTCTTGAACTCTACGGTGAGACAATCACCTGGCAACAACGCTTCGTCCGTGATCCTCTTACTCTGAAAGTGATTTTCCGACGAGATGCAGTGACGACTAGTGAGGGCATCGAGCTGCTATCCGGAATACCTGAGCCATTGCCAGCCAACGTTACACTAGACGAAGTAGCAGCAAGAGTGGAAAAGGCTAATGATATCTTGATAACCTTCCACGAAACTATAGTAATAGCGAAACGAGAGCCTTCGTTTCAAAATGCTGATTGGGCCGGTGTGGCATCTTTATTCGGCGCCGCAATCGATAAACGTGTCACTCTCGCCAAGGGCCTACACAAGCACATGAGTCAGGATGCCGATGTGCATACTGCAATTTGGGACGGGACTTTGGCAATGCTAGAAAAAGTAAATGTCGACTTCCTCAACAGAGCTTATGGGCCTATCAAATTTCTTCTCGACACGCTCGAGCCAACAGCCCTCGCTGCTACCACAAAGGCTATGATTCAAAGCGGGACCGAGAGGCGCAAGAAGCAAGACCGTCAGCCTGGAGATGACATCTTAGAGCGCCTATCTTATGAAATCTTGAAACGCTTGGCTGTGGGCGAGAAGCCAGAGCTGGCACAACAGCTTGTACTTCGAACCATACTGGACCGACCGGATGCAAGTTCTTGGCATAGACAGCTACTATCGGTATCATTCATGAAATCACTCCCCGCTAAAGAATCCCAGGAGATGCTGCTTGCGTTTGCTACTGCTATCGGCGAGAAGTTGGAAGAGCAGTCGTATGTTAAGGTTGGCGAGAAGGAGGCACCTAAATCAGCACCACCTCAATCACTTGTCAAAGTCACGACTGTCAAGTATCTCGCTCAGCTTCTGGATAACGCCGAATTCATCTCCCCAGAAGCGGCCGTGGAGGTGTTAGTAGAGCTATTCAAGGCTGGCACGCACCGAGATATTCGGCTCGCGACACTCGACAGCCTGCTAAGCTTGCTGAACAACCTGTGCGGTGGAGCTGGCAATGAATGGAAAGCTGATCCTCTAGTCGAGAAAATTATAGGGGCTCTAGAGACAGTAATCCCCATCGTGGGAAGCATCAACGAGCGTCGCCCACCGCGAGTGGAGGATTGGGCGGAAGCTCGAGAAACGGGAACGCTCCCGGAGACGTCAGACATTTCAGCAGTCTTGCCGCCTCTTCTGGATGCTATATTCGCAGTTTCCGATGGATGGCAGTATCCCGTGCTCAAGAAATTGAAGGTTAAATGCGTATCGCGCTTTCTCTTGCCTATTCTCGAGCTCTCTCAAAACGAGCATCGGAAATGGGTTGCTCTATTCCTGGCTAAATACAAAGCAGAGGTGGCAGTCGACGATCTCCCACAAACGCCAATCAGCCCAGATGTATGGCGAACCCTCCTGATATCCTATGCGGAGTTTCTTCCCCAGACAGTCCTGGAAGATTTCAACCAGTACATCATCCTCACCATAGCCCCACCAGCCACCCTAATAAACTTCAACAAATCCCTCAGGAGGAACACCGACATTAGCAATACTCCTGAAGTTCAGCACTGGCTCTCCATCTTCGGGAAAAGCATGGATCGATACAATGACTCTGAAACCCACATACTACTATCCCTAATCCACCACGCCAAATCAACTCCCCATCCCGATTCTCTAGTCCGCAACCCCATCTCCCTTGACCAAATCCTCCGGATTATCCTCTCGCACGCCTCGCTATTCCTAGATAACTACGAAGAGAAATACACAGATATATGGGATAATTTCGTCCGTGAGCTGCGACATCCAACTCAAGCAACGGACCCCAGGAAAGACGCAGCTTGGCTGCGCTCTCGAGTTGAAGCATGGCAGACCTCCGGTAAAATCGTGCTGGAGAAGGTAACTGCTCTAGTCATAGCGAGGAAAACCGAGTATTCGCGAAAGGGCAATCGCAGTATCCTGCCTCCAACGACGAAACTTCGGCTGTGGCAGCTTCCTTATCCTTGGTATCCCAATGCCGCGGTACTTGATGATCACTGCAAGGCCTTTGTACAGGAAATGGAAAAGCTGTTGGAGGAGTTCCTAGAAGGCGAGGCTAATGTGCTGCGCTGGCCGCGCATCGCTGACGATGCTTCTACTGTGTCGGGAATGCTGAATACAGACGAGGAACGACTGCGCGTTGCTGTGTATATGGGGAGGCTTGCGCGTGGTGTGGACGAGCAGGGGGCAGCGGCGATGAATCTTGTTAGGGTTGCGGTGGCGATGAAACTTATCGAGGACGGACAGGCTGGCTTGATGAAAGGTGGGAAAGGGGTGGAGGCGGAACGGCGGAAAGAGCTTGTGGAGAGGTTGGGGAAGATGGTTAGAGGGTGGCATGATGGTGACGAGGAGAGTATTCGCGAGAAGGTTGGTGAGTGGAGAAGGGGGGAAAAGGGGATTTGGGAGAATTTGATGAGTAGAGAGTGAGGAGTTAGCTTGGTCTATGCAGCTTTGACTTTGACATGTAGGAGATGTATTATACACATGTATTTGGTACAAGTCCATATACTGGACTATCGTAGTCCATAACACGTCTAATCTGTACCGCTAGCCCTAAAAAGTCGTGACGCGAGGTGATGTATCAAGGATTCCTGTAGGGGAACTCCGAGCGTATTAGTATTTTGGCGGATATAGGACAACGTTCTGCTTTGCCTCTGCCCGCTCAACCGACGTATTTTTATCATCAAACCCCAAGACTCGAATCCACCCACGACACAAAAAATCGTACATTCAAACGCAGTCCACTTCACAGCTTCCACACCTTCCAATCCCGTACCCCCATACGTCTTAAAACGCCCCCCCAGTTCGCCCTGCCCTTCCTTCCCACCCTCCCATTTCTTAGGCCCAGCCAAATAGTCCACGAATCCATCAGGCCCAGACACAAACAGCAGCTTGGAGTCAATGCGCGTTGTCACGGGCGAGTACTTGACAGTCCTGGCATCAGATTGTGGTATGTTGAGCAGCGGCGCTATGCGTTTCTGGTCCAGCGCCGTGCCTTCTTCGTCAACTACATACTGCACCTGCAGGTTCTGCGGGTATTTCCGCTGCAGGTTTTGGAGCTCGCGGACTATGTAACCAGGGCCAGGAGTGGTATTTGCGGTACCGTTGCCGTTGCCGTTGCCGGTACGTGGAGGAGGGTGATGAGCTGAAGCACCACCGATACAATCCTCCCGTTTCCGATTCGCCCACACGACACGTATCCGCAGCATCTCACCCCCCTTCCTCCGCTCCAGCAACGTATACACAACCTGCAGCGCAGGCGCAATGCCCGTGCCTCCAGCCAGGAACACCACGTCCGACACCGCGGCCGGCAACTCGGCTTCTGTCTTGGGGCCCCGCAACTCCACCTGTGCCCCTAACGGCAGCCCGTGCAAGTACCGCGACACCTCCCCGCGCTCCTCCCTGCGGATCAGGAACCTCAGATCCCTTTTTCCATTTCCATCCAGCGGCGGCAACGGCGTGTACGCCCGCGCGATCTGCAGCTCTGGCTGCTTGGCCTCCACGCTCCACGGCCCCCTCTCCCAAGCCTCCGCATACGGATCCTGATCCCCGCACTCGCGCTCAACACTCCCCGCCCTCGGCCTCACCGTAAGAACCATGCTCGTCGCGCTAACGTATTCGCGCCCGATAACCGCGAACGGCGTGAAGCGCGGGGGCTCGAAGATTTTCGTGGGCTTCTTGGGGAAGATGTTCGTGTATGTGATGTAGGATAGTATGGGGATTGCGAGGAGGGAGCCGCGTTTTAACCATTTTGATTTTGGGGGT
>QGMF01000305.1:0-40560 GCA_007821475.1 Lachnellula arida | reverse complement strand
ATCTTATAGCAAAATTACTAATAGATTTTTTTAAAAATATTCCCAAAATTAAAAGGTTATAACAATAATATTTAATTTTAATTTGGAAGAGACTATTATATTTTAAATTATCTATTTAGTCTATTTGATTAGAAGAAATAATTTAATACTAGTTATAGTAGAAGTTTTAAAATTATTATAGTCTTTAGAAGTCCTCGACTATACTTACTAAGATAGTAGTATTAGTCGAGCGAGTATGCTCTTGGTAGTTTAATTTATATTTAGTGTTAAGTTAGGAAATGGTTACTCAGTCATATAGATTTGGGGTCACGTGACCTAGTCACGTGACTTGAGTTCGGCCCGAGAGCGAACCTCTATATATAGCTTCGTCTACGTGTCCTACACTTAGACTCCTTAATGCAACCACGTACCTACACCACGCCATTAGAACTTGCTATTCTAATATTTAGTTATATTATTATCACTTTAAAGTAATATAGCTAGATAAAATAGTTAGGTTTATAAATGCGGCACTAGAGTATAGAGCCCGCCGCAAATAGTTAAAATATAAGAGTATAAAGGATTATACTAAAAACAAGTAGTGAGTAATATATATAAGCACGCCTTGTTCTTTTATTAGGAATCGGGGATGCCTTGAAAGATAATTGCAATTGCTGCTATAGCTTTAGATTTTTAATGCAAGAATGAATCACTTAATGATTTGTCCTTTATATTATATATCCCTACATTAATTACCTAGTAAGGCCGACATTTCGCTTATTTTCAGGGGTAGTTTACCCCGCATTTCTCGCTCAGACTACCAACTCCATCAAATCGTCCTCACGAAATATCATCAAATACAAATACAAATGCAACTACACGTTCAAAGAATGCAAACCTAGGATCCAGCCTCTTTCCAGCTCATCAAGCATATTCCTACCATAATGGATTATCTCACACATCTTCCCATCGAGCTCACATCCGGCATCCTCACGCATCTAGCCCTTCCAGACCTATTAGTCCTGCTACGCGTCAACAAAACACTAAACCAACTAGGCGAGCAGATACTCTACCAGGACCTTGAACTAACATGGAGCTGCCAGGACCGGAATGCAGGAAGACTAGCGCCGCAATCGAGTTTCCATAAACTCCACACCGTCCTCATCAACATCCTGCGGCGCCCGCAACGATCCGCGTACGTCCAACATCTGCACATCGATGTGGGCAAGTTGGAAAACGTATGGGGCCCTACTGGGGAAACGAGACTGAGCGAAGCCGAGCGCGAGCTTTTGAGGGGAGGGATTTCTCCAGCTAGCGTATCTTCGCCTGCAAGGGAGGCATGGTTCGAGGGCGTGTTGGCGGGCGTTCCTAATGCATATATCGGGCTTCTTCTTTCCCAGCTGCCTGGCATCAAATCGCTATTTATCGGGCATCCTGCTAGATATTCACACAACGGCGAGCGATGGACCGAGGACTTGGCTCCCCGGGTATTCTTCCCGTACATGGACGCCGATGCAACGGATCCGGAGTCAACTTGTCCTCCGGATCTGGAACGGTATTTTCCTCTCCTCGAGCAGTTCCGCTACATGCCGTTACCATCTTACTCTTACACGCGCACGCTCCGCGCAGAAATAGAAGCGCAGCATTTCTTGCCATTTCTCAACGCTCCGCACATGAAATCCATGTCCCTCTACCTCTTCACCACGCAAGAAATATTCGCAAACGTCCCCCACACTAGCGCAACCCTCACAGAACTGATCCTGCATAAATTCCTCCTAGACACCAACCAGCTGGGAAAGCTCCTGCGCGCAACGCCGAATCTCCTCGTCCTGAGGCTAGATTACTGGATCGACTGCGGTGCCGCCGCCGTAGGCGAAAAGCCACATCTGGATATACCGCATTTATTCCACGTCTTGCATCCGGTACAAAATTCCCTGCGAGAGCTCCAACTATCCACGAGATTCTTCGGCGACGGTGGTGTGGACGACGGGATTGCGGATCACGGTGGAGATTTCCACGACGCGACGACGAGCTGGGGTCTCAAGGGCGCGGCGCCATCGCTGGAGGGCTTTAGATGGCTGCAGGTACTCGAGGTTCCAACGGCTGTGCTTCTGGGGTGGGATCATAGCGCTGCGTCGAGCGTTGGTGCACTGCTGCCATCTACGCTCCTCAGATTGGTCTTAAGAGATGATTTGTGGGCCTGGAAGCGGTATACCTGGGATCGCGAGGTTCTCGCGCGAGCGCTGCAGGCGTTCATGGGATCTAGGTGTCGATTTAGAAAGGAGCTTCAAGGCGTAACGCTCACGGATTCCGATAGGAGGATGTTGAGCGATGGAGATAAAAAGGCACTCGCGAGATTGGAGCTTTTGTTCCACGGCGAGGGACTGAACTTCGATCTTGCGCGTTATGAGGATGAGTTTGGACCACCCTTAAGCTTAATATTGCCGTTTGGAAACGTCCATATGGGCAGATATACAAGCCGTTAGTAGTAAGTTTGTTACCACGAGCACTAAGATGAAGCTTTTAATGTTTATTGAATGGTATTGTAGGATGGCCACTTAGGCGCTAAGCTAGGGCGATCCCTAGCTTAGCAAATAAGGAGCTCGGTCTCTAAATAGAGGCACTATATAACTAACTAAAGGGAGGCAGAAGCAATAAAGGGCAGGTGCAATAAAATATAATATAATAGTTACTAAATGCTTAAGGGGTAACCTCTAAATATAAGGCAAGTATCATTAGTTCTTTATGCCGAGCTTGGTTTTTTAGACTGATTTGTATTATACTATGCCGCCAACTTCCTGCACTCGATCATAGCAAAACCACGTTCTATAATTTGTAGTAAACCCTAAGCCTTTCAAAGTCTTGCCTAGATGTGTACCTGTATGGCGAAACTCAAGCAATCCTTGAAAGGCACCTCTTTTTCTTCTCCGGACTTCCAGACAAACTTCCAGCCCTCGAATGCTGATAGCCCTCTTCTTCAGAACCCTCTTCTCCAGAACCCTCTTCCTCAGAATCATCAAGCTCCATACCTCCAGAATCTGTATTCTCGTGCCTCTCCTTTTCCTCGGAATCACCAAGTTCTACACCTTCAGGACTCTTTATCTCACTACTCCCTTCGCTCTCCCCCACCGCATCAGATCCCCTATTATTAATATCCCAACCGCAATGGTCCATAATCCGGTACCTTAGACGATCCCAATTACTCACGCCGCCTTGTTTGTTGGCAGGAGCAGGAGGCGTAGCATCGGCCCAGCCTTCCTCGCCCAGATCGCACCTCTCTTGGCAATACTGAACAAAATAACCCTTGAAAGCCTCTGCATTGACATATTTCTGAACGACCGCCGTCCTCTCCTCCTCGCCATCTTCAAAAGACATGTCCATGTTCCTCTGTACAACGTCGTGCCAATATGTGGAAAGCGCCCTAATTTGCTGTACTGTGACGTCGTTTCGATCTTCTCTGGCGAAGAGAACAGTCGGATCTTGTCCACTGTCCCATTTTGGAAATTGAACATTGCCCCACCAATAGCTCTTTTCATCTGATGGGTCGGCATTGATCAAGATCTGTAAGGCTTCACAGTTGTCGAAGGGATTAAAACCGGGGATACTGCCCGCCTTTGAAATCCAAGCAGGATCAAATTCACACTTTTTCGCAAGCAAAGTGAATCCGATGCTCTTTGAGATGGTGGAAATATCATCTTGCGTAAAGAAGATTGGGTGTTCCTTCCTGATTTCGACTTGGCGGTATTTGGCCTTGCCCAAGAATTTCCGGTCGCCTGTGCAGCTGACCTTGACTGCTTGAATCCAATCATTTTCATTACGGACAACGAAGGGGTTGATCGTCTCACTTTCGAAGGTGTCCAGTTTCGTGGAGACATCGTCGAGTGCAGCCCGGAGATCACTGAGTGTAATATCCCGGTACTTCAATACCCCCTCGCTATTCCTCTCGATGAAGCCGATAATAACCATGGGACCACGCCAGTCAGATGGCATCTTGAAAAATGTATCTGATACATCGCGTGTAGCGTAGCCTTTTGTCAGGTACGCGATGCATTGGTTTGTCCGGTGTTCAATATTGTCTATCACATAGATTTCGAGGTTGTGAGGGTTGTGACTTGGATAAGTGGGCCTACAGATTCGCCGAGTCAGTATAGCGTACTCCAAAATTTTGAAGTCCAGGGATGCATTCCGATTTCTCGTAATGCCCGAGATGATAAAACAGCATCATACTGAATGGGTCCAAATAAAGAAGCAAAGTGCTCGGAAGATTTACATACCATCCACTGCTGCCAGACATGTAAGGTAGTACGCCCTTTGCGCAACCCCAAATCTCTTCCTTAACGTTGCCTTTATCATCCACTAAATAAAAACACTTTGCTTTAACCCAAACTAACTTTGGAAGGTCGGACTTTTCAGGGAACAGTAAGGCCAGATAGTGCAAATCGCTAGGTCGTGGGTTTTCTTCAACAAACGTCCCCATCTGAGAGCAAAGCAATTTGTGCAACGGGAAGTCTACCCTCTGACAGTCCCGTGAGCAATAAAATGCACTTCGGCAGCGAGTACACCTAGCATTTGCTGGTTCCTTGCAAATAGCGCAGATGGTGGGCGTCATTGTAAGAGGTTTTGGGCGTAGGTAGAGGGTCGGCGGGGTATTGGTCTTGGGCGCGGGATCGGTATTGTGTTTGTGAATTGTTGAAGAATGGTGTGGAGGTGGAAGACGAGAGATGTTTTTGGATAAGCTGCTGGTGGCGGCAGAACCTGATGTTCAAGTGAATCTGGATCGTTTGATCAGCTTTGAAGATGAGGAATCTCTACAATTGAATCCTACATCGGACAGATCTTGAGAAACAGCATGGAAGGAGGGATACAGAACACAACAGGGAAGTGTCATATGTGCTGCTTACCTCGCTATGTCTGAGTTGTTAAATAATCCGAGAAAGACTTGAAGACAATTGAGTAGGTCGATGCAAAATCAGCGAGAAGCCGCATTCCAACCGTTCTGCTCGAGGGGTTGTAAGGAGGAGTTATTGAATGGAAGAGGGAAGACGAGGCTACAAATCGACGCAGAAGGGAGGAAATATACATCTAGATCTTGCACACTACCACGTGACACGGTTTCCTTCCAAGGACACCGCCCTGCCAACCCTCCTCAAACCCAGCCCCTACCTCTGCACCCCCCCTAAATATCCTCATACTTCTCCACCAACGCTCACACCCGGTCTCTCAGCCTACAGAGAGTAATCCCACCCGATCTGCCTTAACAGGAAGGTTATACTGGGTTTCATTTTCCCTCAGTTTCAGAGGTCTTGCAAGACAAAAATCCAAAGTAGAGACAAGACTCTTACATATACTCACTCCCTTCCACCCAACACCGGTCCTTGCACCCCACAACACCAACAAGCGCCTATATCCCATATTACTTGCTTACTTTCTTTCTTTCTTTCCTACCCGCTCACTAGAATCTCGCCTTCATACTTGGTTATAATAGCATAATAAGCATGTATTCCGCAGCTCAGATGATTCAAAGCCAGAATGGATTTCTGCCACAGACGGCACTTCGGGCAAGTGCGCGAAGAAAGCAGTACCAGCTTGTTACTTGGTGCATGGAGAGCGTTTGTACCCCATCCACTTGGCTATGAAGGTGAAGCAAGTAAAGTAACCATATACCAAGTAAATTAATGCCCATGTACTGCATCTGCATCAGAGTTTCATCAAAGATTGATAGAAAGTTGATAGCATGTTGATAGAAAGTAAATCCGAAAAGAATACAAAGCCTTGCAACTTTGCAAACATCTCGACAGGCATTAAACACCTGCCTGTTGACAAAAACGTGTTTACCAAATTCGAGGTATAATGCTTACTTGGTCATAACAGATTTCTCGCTATCTATATCAGTAATCTCAAATACACGCATATATACACACCTCATACGCCATTATATGCAACCATCTATGCCCCTAGATCAGCCCTCACTTCGTCCCTCCCATATCCTCCACCGCCCCATCTCTATCCCAAGTCCTCTGTTCCATACTCCTCACAGCCGACAGCACATCTTTCATCCTCTCCTCAACCCTCTCCTTCTCCGCCTCCTGCGCCTCCCACGTTTTCCGAAACGCGTCCATCATAAACGGCGGAAGCGGCGTCTTCTGCCCCTTCTTATAATCATACACCACGATATCCTCGACACATCTAGCAGCTGGCCGTTGTCGTAGCTCCGACATGATCATTACATCGAGCACGAAATGCGAGTCTGTGGCCTTGGGCATGCTGCGCAGTTTATGGAAGACAGAGATATGATCCGGATAAGTCATAGGCTGTTCAATCATCAAAAACCAGGACTACAACCTCCACTATTCGTAACCACATGGGACAAGAAGAAGAAGAACAAAACCTACAAATTTATAATCCGTCCTAATACTCTTCAAAATCATGCCCACCCCCTTGGGCATACTCAGCTCCGCCCACTCCCTCCGATGGCTCGGATCGAAATGCACCGCATAGTTATTCGTCCAATTGACGCGCGCGCTCTCCGCCCAACGCACGTACGTGACGTTATTAACATGGCTCATGGAATCCTGTTCTCCCCAGACGACTTTGTGGCGTAGTAGGCCGGCGCGTTTCTTGTCTACGAGGAAGCCTTCACGGCCGGCGACGAGGGAGCGCCACTCGGTGGATAGGATGCGTAGGGCGTCTGCGGCGTTGGATATGCTGGGGGCGTCGAGACCGCCGAACATGATGCATTTCCCTAGGCGGGCTTTCATGTCGCTGAGCCAGCGGGGATCGCGGGTGGGGGTGGGGAGTTCATTGGAAGAGGACGCGGGGTTTGAGGATGAGTTGCGGAGGCATTGGGTGGGTATTTGGAGGGAACCATGTCGTGGGGAGGTGCGGAGGGGGATTGGGAGTCGGGGTTTCATTTTCAGGGTTGGGAATTGAAGATAGAGTTGAGTGAGAAAGAGAGCTGTTGAAGCTTCCCCGCCAAAGAGCCGTAGCGCGTTAAGGGTACCGCTTGACCGGGACGCTGAACCTGGTGAACCCTTTGAAATGACTAAATAAATAAAGATAGCGTTAATAATAAGGAGTTCTTGTCAAAGTATTTCTGTTTGAAATATGAGTTTCAATTTTGTGATTATTGTAGGAAGAAAAAGACAAAGTCAACAAACCCACCTTTACGAAATACATACCGTTGATAGCCTCGGAACAAAAGCGGCCGCACTTCCGCTCTCAATGCCATCATCAAGCCAAGCCAAGCTCCCTCTTTCTCTCCCCATCTTGCCTCCGAACCACTCATCCAACACCTCAATCCGTCGAAATGACAAACCCAAATCTCCGCCGAGAAGTAATCAACATATACAAACGTCCGTCCCTCTTTCCCCCTTCCCTTCCCTCTCCTTCCCTAACCACCCACCCACCTACTACTCCGTACCTGAGCTAACAAACCAAAGAATTACTACATCTAGGCCGTTCCTACCCCCTAGGCTACGCATACTTCCAACCGCGGTTACACAAGGCGTTTATGAGTAATGCGGGGATGAGCGACGAGGGGGAGATTAGGAGGGGGATTGAGAGGGCAGATTTTGTTAGGAAAGGTATGTATATCTGTCTGTTTTTCTGTGTAGGGTGCAGGAAGCTGGAGGTACGTGGGGAAAAGGCTAATTTGTTGTGGGGTTGGCGGGATGTAGAGATTGAAGCTTTGTGAGTTCTTGTTTTCGTATATTCTTGGGAAGGGAGGGATTGCTTCAGGCTGTCATGGGTGTTTGTATGGCTTTGTGACTGAGGGGAGGCGAGGGGATGGGTGGTGGAAGGACAGAGGGATTGGAGGGTTTATTATTTTATAGCTGGGAGACGTGGCTAGTATGGGGATACGTAATGCGAAGGGAGGGACAGGATGGACGAGAGAGGACGTAGAGAGATTTTGGTTTTGGTTGTTGGGTTAAATTGCTAATAGGGTATATTTACTCATAGGTACTATCTGAAAAGATATCGAGCGCTGCGTCAACGATACGACAAAACCTGATCCAGCAAGTCATTTCGCAGATCCTGATCGTGCGGCTAGAAACCTACATTTCGCCACAGCAATGAAACAAAGGGTTGACTGTTGCGCGTGATATTATTCCGGATAAAATCTACGCAACCACACCAATCCTTCCAAGACTCGAGCTGGTAATGTGATACAGCCACAGCATATCAGCTCGGCGTCTTTTTCTTCCGGGCCCACCACGCTCCGACTTCAAGACATTCTCCCCAAGAGGTCCCGTTATTCTTCAGCAGATCGGTCATCATATTCCCGTACCATCGATCCCACTCGTCCTGGCCTTTGCCACTGGCTTGGCGGAGGAGTGGCTCTAGCGCCTCTATCATCTGGACCACGGTCTGGAGGGCGGTTCTCCGAAGCGCAGCTTGCCCCGCGGTCAACATCTTGCGGTCCGATTCTCTGTTTTTGCCTTTCGAGGAGATGGCACCGCCGTTTGTACCTTGCGTTACGGCACCGCCAACCCCTTCCCTCTCCCAGCGCACTTCGCCGAGGGGTATTGCTAGGCGGCGGTAGTCTATTTCTTCCAGGCTTTCGATTTCTTGGAGGAGCATAGGTCGCACTGCTGTGCAGGGCATCGGGTTTAACTTCCGTGCTTCGAGCGCTTTGGATATCCATAGATTGAAGTCCATCAAATACTGATTCTGTGGTGCCGCTAAAGGTGTTTGTGGCGTCAGCGTATACGTGCCCATTGCATTCGTATGCACCTGCTCCTCATCCTCGCTATCGTCCTCCTCTTCCTTGGTCGATGGCGGTGCGTGAGGTAGCAGCATTCGTAAAGAATGATCCCCATCCCAGAACTCCAATGTCCCCCCAGGTTTCAAAACTCGTAAAAGTTCGTCCATTAATGATTGCTGCATGATTGTCGGTACAGCCATACTGAGATCCTTGCTCATGATCAAATTGAACTCGTCGTCGCGAAACGGGAACGGAACCCGCCGTAAATCATGCTGCACAAATCGCCAATTCATGTCATGGTTATCACCCACCCGTGGTGCTACAGGCGCGATGTCAACTCCAGTGAAAGAAATCGAATTGAAGCCTCTTTGCGAGAAATATCGATGACACATCACGCTCCAAAAACCAGAGCCACATCCCACCTCGAGGACGCGTTTAGGGGGTTTATTATTGAAAGCAGGCGAGCAGACTGGTCCGTTGAAAACCTGGCATAGTAGCATAGTCCGTAGAGTTTGTCTGTGTAATTCCGTGAGGTCGCACGGGAGCGGATAGGGCATTGAAGTGTCTCGTAGATATCGTCTCCCATTCCGCGTCGTGAACGGTTTCGCATTTTCAGGAGGATCACTCGATGTGATCTCCGTAAGACGGCCGCTTGATCCTGATCCCGTTGCAGTTGTGCTTTCCGATATGCTACTCGAGCGACCCTCCATGTATTCTATCTTCCCGCCTGCGGCGTCCCCGACAGCGACAGCATTTTTGGTTGTTTTGTGACCACTCCCTCCTGAGTTGGAAGAGGATTTGCGGACTGCCTGGGCTATGGCCTGGGAAGCTTGTGCCTGGGCGCGGGCCTTGATTGTTTGGTTTGCAGCGTGTTTGTAGTCGGGTAGCGGTGTTGGGAGAAACATACGATCGTGTTCGCCCTTGTCTTTGGACAATAATGGATCCCTCGATGCGGCAGTTCCGGTGGGACTACTGGGGAGTGAGGGCTGTTCGGTGGTGGAAATGGAACTCGGCAATAGTTCCTGATAGCCGGTCGAGGGTCTTGACTTTGAATGGGCGCGTGGACGTGGTATCTTAAAAGTGTAGGTGTGCTTCACGGGTTGGGCTTGAGAGTGGACAGATATATTTGTGTGGGCGGAGGGAGGTGCATTTCTATCGGGGCGCTGGCAAGTGGAGTTGAAGAAGAAACCCGCTTCAGCCATTATTCTCGATCGGATCCGACCCGATTCGAGTTGTCTGGCTCACCAGGCTGGTTTGGGCTTTTCCAGGGGGGTAGGGGTACGGAGGTAGGGTCAGCAGTCCGCGCTTGGGTCCGGCTGTAGCCTAAATTTGCAGATCTGGAGTAGGTGAGGCCCTCCGAGCTCTAAGGTAAGGTAAACAGGCTGCAAGAAATACCTAAGTAGCTCACCTTACTACCTTACCTGCAGATGTAGCTGGAGTACGGTACTGAACTGAACGCTACAGACTACAGTAGAGAGTGTGGTGGCGATACGACGTTGTAAAGGTTGCACTGGCTTCTCGATCCTGATACTCGTTACTGTACCAGCAATACGGTTATTGCCATGGATGTGTGTGAGCTGACACGTGAAGTTAACGTCAAACGCCAAAGTCAAAGTCAGAAGTAAAAGATCGGCAACTTCCCCACAAGGTGGAGATTTAATATGGAGTACAGTACGTCTACAGGTACGAGTACGAGTACTGTAGCGCGCAAGAAGAGGTGGAGGAACGGGGGGAGGCCTAGCCTTATTATTATAGGAAAGACATTCAGTACCGTACAATCTTATTCTACCGGTAGGCCAGGCCAGATACCTTACTTGTACACCACCTGCCCCGACCTGCGCTGGCAACCAACAACATATTCGTAGCCCAAGTCTCAAATTAAGAAGTTGATTCATGGGATAAAGCAATGCCGTTCTTGCACACCTGCACATCAAGTTTTTCACTTCAGTGGACTCGACATATGATAATCGTGCCCCGCGTGCCGCACGCATCCACATAATAAGCTGTGGCCGCGGCTCATAATGCATACGACCCCCCAAAGTTCTCCGGGCTCTTCCCCGTATCCCTTTGCAGAGCTGTTCCCGGTACCATCCATAACATCTTCAAAGCAAAGCAGAAAACTCGCCGAGAATTGGTCTGTATGACTGGTAAGTTCGAAGTTTCTCCGTGGAAGGAGCTGGGTTGACTCCGCGAAACTGCAAGAAGCCATTTCAGTCAAATACCATTCCCATGGACCTGGCTACGCTCCGTAAGTCGCCGACTATTTTGATACAGATATAGGTAAGTCCAGGCCTTGCTGCTACCCGTTCAGCTTTCTAATAAGAGCCAATGATCTTTCTTGCTGGAAACTTTCCAATTACACGACCACAGAAAAGTGTTCGAGTTTTGTTGTTAGCAGTGAGATGTCGCCAGAACTCAAGCTACGTCTTTCAGCCCACTGATCCTTGGAAAAATAGGCTCATTGCAGGTGAACCTTGACTCCCGGTGCAATGGATACCTGCATATGCCGGTGGAGTGTCGTCTAATAAAGAAATCGTCCTGAGTCCTGTAATACCGTACGGAGTACTTAATGTGCTGCACAAAGGCGGGTGTCAGTGTAACAGAAGCCAGCAAAGATTCTAATGACCTATCGAAAATATCTCGATATGTTTGAAGTAAAAGGGCATGTCTCGAAACAAAACCACGTCGATTCCGAGTGTGACGTGGAGCATTGCAATTGTCCAGCAATGCTGATTTTCAGACCCGAATATATAGCAAGCGAAGCCCGAGCATAGAGGTAGAGGAGTGGGGAGTCCTTGAATTAGTTTGGCAGCTGCAGGTTGGCGCCTGTCCAAGTAAAGCAAGAGCGGTCATGAATATCGAGAAGTGAAGATATATAAATTTATGAAAACTGATGAAAGATCCAGATGTCCTACCTACCAGGAGACGGGACGGAAAAGCAAGCGTGGGGCCTTGGTTCTAGACCCCAAGATAGGCAAAACGTTAGTCAATTGCCTCTTAAGCCTGTGACAAGAAGCTTATTATTATAGATTTCAATAATGGTGAACTCGTGTCATTAGTGAATGAAGGGTATGAATCACCCCTTACTGTATTGCAATTGTGATTGTGACAGTACCTTAGCACTTTGACGCTAAGATACCTAAGGTAAATTTCATCTAGGTAGGTAGGTACGGAGGTACATCAATAAGAACCTCAGGCAGGAGGTCAAGAAGAAGAGAACCAGACCGAACCTTGGCTTGAAGGCCAGAACACGTGATCGTCGCGCTTGTTCCAAGCATCCAAAGTATCGCAACCTCATGTGAAGAAGGAAAAGCAACAGCAACAGCAACAGCAAGCAGCACAACGACACGCAACCTGCTCCGTGAGATCTTGGTCGCATTTTCCCTCGCACCAGCTCCCCGCACTCTTTTGAATACAAGGTACGTTCCTCCCCGCTCCGCGCCAAATCCCGCCCCCAACCCGCTCACGCAACTCCCCGAATCTTGCGCAACCAGCTCACTTATCTAGCTGAAACCCAACGCTTGATCTTGCTCTGGCAGAGGCTATCTCTCCTTCAGACCATCTGCCAGCTCCTGAAGCGCGTTTGGAATCCCCGCGACGGCCAATTGTACCTAAAATCAACAAATCAACAGCGTTACCTCCCAATACAACTACCATACAGCTGGCTCCGATAGTCTCCCGACCCGAGCGTGTGAGAGCCTCTGGCATTTACGCATTTCGATTTACACCCGCGGTGGCACAATCTGAGTCGATGCCGGTACAGCAGACTTATGTGCCAACGAAGAAAACGGATACGAGCCCCCCTCTCCAACCCTCCCACCTAGATCTTGAACTCTTAGATGGCAGATGGTTACAGATATCCGCCGCAGAGCGCTGGGAACTACTATTACCAACAACCTACACACGCACACCATCCGCGCCATATCCTTCGCAACGGCACCCCTCCGAATAACAGGTCCATATTCCCCACCGAGACGCCGTCGCCCTCTCGATCCCCTGACTCACACTCGCCCGCGCAAAACCTATACGGGATGTTTGGCCAAGGGAACCAGCATGGGCAGCATGGCAATCGCGTCAATGGGGGAGGCCGAGGACAGATGTCGATGATGTATAATTTTCAACACCAACATCAGCAACAACACCACACCCAACACCAGGGGAATAACCTCCCAGACCATGGCACACATTCAACAAACGGATCAGCACTCGGGCATCACACGAACTTCTCGTCCGGGGTATTATCGAATTCGACACCAAGCTTTACACCAAGCAGTCTGCAAAATGGGCACTCGGGCGTTACACGCGGCGGCCAAGCACAACAAATTACAGAACACTGGTCAGAGCAACTGAAGCTTCATAAAGAGTCCTCGGATGCGAATTTACAAATGGTGGACCACCAAGCTCCCAATCACTTTGCGAGGCAGAAAGCTGGGGAAAACAGAGGATTGACATCAGCTTCGAATGTCGATACAGCTGCCGTTGAAGAAGAAAACGACGAAGATCGAGGGCGACCATACCGTCAAGAAACAGTAAAACGGCAAGATTGGCATAACATGGATTTGAGCGGCCAAGGGCTCCGAGTACTCGCGAGCCCACTTTTCAATTACGGGTTTCTGAATGAGCTTTACATTGCCTCTAACAAGATCACACACCTACCTGCGGAAATCGGGCAGCTGCGGCATTTGAGGCATCTTGATGCTTCGTATAATCAACTGACCGAGTTGCCTCGGGAATTGGGAATGTGTGTCTATCTCAAGAAACTCTTGTTATTCAACAACTCCATTCGAGTACTGCCAAATGAAATCGGGTCACTCTACCAGTTGGATATGTTAGGAATTGAGGGGAATCCACTTGATGCGGGACAGAGGGCAGAAATTATGGAAAATGGTACAAAGGCGCTCATGCAGACCCTCCGAGAAGAGGCACCAAGTAGGAATTCTCAGTCCGTTGTTTGCAGTTCTCGACTAACCTATCATAGTACCTCTGCCTGCCCCCGACCGAATCACCATTCCCCTTCAAGACGTGTCCTCGAACCCCGATAAATTCAAAATAGCCACCTATAACATTCTATGCGACAAAGCTTGCACGACAACACTTTACGGCTACACGCCATCAAATGCTCTGCTCTGGGAATACCGAAGAGACATGATTCTGAGAGAACTCCGGGCGCAAGATGCTGATTTTCTCTGCTTACAAGAGGTGGACTCGGAGACAATGACCGAGTTTCTCAGCCCAAAGCTCGCATATGATGGTTACAAAGGAGTATTCTGGCCCAAGGCTCGAGCGAAAACCATGCACGAGAAAGATGCGAAATATGTGGATGGATCCGCAACGTTCTACAAATCTGACAAGTACATATTACTCGAGAAGCAAGTTGTCGAAATGTCCAACATCGCCATCAATCGACCGGACATGAAGAATCAGCACGATATCTTCAATCGGGTCATGCCGAGAGATAACATTGGCGTGGTAACGTTCTTTGAAAACAGGATGACTGGTTCGAGGTTGATTGTCGCCAACACCCATCTTCATTGGGATCCTGTATACGCGGATGTCAAGTTAATTCAAACGGCCATTCTCATTGAAACCATCAATAAGATGTCCGAACGATTTACGAAAAAGCCCGCCTGCGTAGACAAAAGCACCAAGTTTGGTCTGGTAGACGAGAATGCCCCGGCAGAGACTAAGCCCGCCCAAGAGCCAGCTCCATCGATGGAGTACTCGAGCAATACTCAAGTGCCTTTCGTATTTTGTGGTGATTTCAACTCAACCTCGGATTCTAGCGTGTATGATTTACTGGCGAAGGGTACCATCAAGCCTTCTCATAAGGAACTGAGTGACTTCCAGTACGGCAATTTCTCCAAGAATGGTATCGACCACCCATTCTCACTGCGTTCTGCCTACAGTGCTCTTGACAAGACTCCCGACCAACTGGCGTTCACGAACTGCACGCCTGGGTTCAACGATGTCATCGATCACATCTGGTACTCAACGAACACACTCGAACTGGCATCTTTGCTCGGAGGGGTGGATTCGGAGTACATGAAGACAGTGCCTGGGTTCCCTAATCACCACTTCCCGAGTGATCATCTCCTTCTCGTTGCAGAATTCGGGGTGAAGGGAAGGAAAGAGAAGAAGACGCACCCCGAGCCGGATTTCGGCTCTTCCAGCCGGCGGAGGGATTAGACTTCTACTTATGGAATCCAGCTCGTTGTCAGTACTTTCATCTTGAGGGTTGCCCTGGTCTTCATTGTGGGATTTTCTTCTCTGCTCACGTATCATGGGGCCGGCGGGAATTGGTGTTTTGGGTTGAGGACCAGAGGAAGGGGCTTTGCGTGGATGGTTTTTAATAGGAAAGACCTAAATGCAAATAAGAAGCTTTGTTTTTGTGTTCCTGTGCGTGGCTAAGGATAAACGCGTTTTGAACATGTCCTTGTCGCGGTGTTCTGATAGGGCGTTGAATGAGATTTTCTTTGAGTTGGTTGGCTGGTTGGAGGTTTGGTTTCCTGCCTGTATGAAATGTTTCGTTCCGGGCACAATTGATGTTCCGTCGTCAGATAGAATGGATTGTTGACTCGTTGTTTTTCAGATGCTTTGACTGGAACTATAACTGTAGCTGAAGCTGAGACCGTGTGGGATCTGTATACTTCAGATCAACTGCTCTTTCTCGCAGTTGCCACTACGCACCCCGCCTCAGCTTGCTAGGGGTTCTTGGCAGTTCTAGCAACATTGCTCCTGAATAATGTCTATTCCACGTGATGATACGATTCTCCACCCTGTCGCTAGCGCGGCTTTCTCTGTTTTACCTCACCGCTCTCTTGCCGTTTTTTAATTTTCTATGAGAAGTCTCCAACTTGGACAAGTGCCAATATCGCCAAAGGAACAAGCTTCTCTGGACGTGGCATTTCCACAGAAATAGATCCGTAAATGAAAATGGCGACCTCAAGTTCGGAGGCAGAACCGACGGCTACTAGTCTACGAGAAGAAGGCAATGCTTTCTACAATTCTGGAAAGCTTCTTGAAGGCAAGTTTAGTCTAATTTCAGTGGCGCTTGATCAGCCAGTTGACTATATCCAGCTTGTGACAAATACGCAAAAGCTAAAAAGCTTGCGCCCCAGGATTCTCTACCCCCTCGCAACCTCTCCGCTGCTCTCTACGAGCTGGGTAGATACAAAGAATGTATCGCAATAGCCCACAAGGCCTTGACCCTTGTACGAGCAGAGGGGATGGAGGATATGCAGCAGCAAGAGCAGAAGCTGGAGAACCGGATTGCCAAGGCCAAGGTACATGTCTATAAAGCGACTGACACAACACAACTCCAGACGAGAAAGAGATTGCTTGAGGAGATACCCAGATATAAACCTTCCACGTTCACGACTACTGAGTATTTTTGTGTCGGTCACGACACTGCCACTTCACTTTTTGATCCAGTGACCATTAGCACCTACAAGCCTGATCTGAAGAGCGTTTCGTTCTTCTTTGGTGGTGCTGGGGATGCTCGAAATGTTCTGCGGACACTCATTGATATTGCGGATCAGGAGAAGAAGAAGGAAGTCCCTGAGAGGAGTTACCACGTGACGGTCAACGACATTGCGAAGTCCGCGATATCTAGGAACATCATTCTCTGGATGCTGCTTGAAGATCTGTCAGGAGTAGAGCCAGGTTCTCATAAATCTGAGATGCTGCTGAACACTATTTTCTTCATTTATATCTCCACGGTGATGTCTCCCTACGCGTTCGACCAAATGACCAACACAATTGATCGAGCTTTAGGCCTTTTGACGAAAGGTGAACAACCTGTGGGCTGGCTGTATCTTCACGAAAAAGACATGCCGAAATATATAGAAGCCTTGACAGACTGGCGAGGCAAAGCAAGGGATATTTTCACCAGTGCCGAGATGATTGAACGAGTCTCTATGAAGATGTGGTTATCCAAGGTCGAGGCCGACGGGCAATTCCGGAAGGAGAAGCAGATGTACATCTCCGCCGCTGTTTTGTACCCGTCAGAGAAGGTTCCCCAAAAGCAAGATCCGAAAATGCTAGAACTGATAAAGAAGCATTCGACCAAGTCGGAAGCGAATGTTGGCATATTTACCAAACATCTTCGAGATAATTGGCACTCCAACACAACTCTGATTGACGTACAATATTATAACAATTTACTTGCCAGGAACCAAGAACAGGACTTTGACGTTGGATTTGATCCATTTCAGTCATTGGTTCATTTCCCTGCTGATGAAATGGTTACGAAACCTTTGAAACCCACCCGATTGTTCGATCACATGTCACATTTCTTCCAGGAAGTCGCAAATGCCATCAAATTTCTGGGTAATAGGTTGCAAGTCGAGGCAATACTTGGCGACTATGTCGACGTCGCGGAAAAGATCCAGATGGGGTTTTACAGCAGTGTTACAGATGATGATAGTGCTGGAAGATTGAGACCCAAAAAATTCCCTACTCACTACGACAGGGTTCATCTAAGCAACGTTCCGTAAGTTGAGATGCCGTCACTATTGGCCACTGTTAACAACTCCTAGGGATTATATGGGTGGCCATTTGACAACATTGCTATATGCGCTTCCACTTTGCAGAAGATGTCCCTCCGTGTTCGTGAAAGCAAACTGCCTGCGGAACTCAAGTTCCTTCAACACGGTCTTGGACTATCTCTCCGAGTACCAACTCATAACAGACGACAAAATGCTTCTTCAATTGGCTCAAACCATCATCTTAATCCGAGAAAACAAGGACCTTCCATGGCCTATGGCAGACTACACCTACTATACCGTAAGGAAAACTGGCTCTTTGATTTTACCCTACTCCCTTCTATTATGTTTCGTCTCATGTGCTCTCAACTCCTATAAATTTCCTAAACTGGAAATATAGGCACCCTCTACTTCCGTCTTGAATAGGAAATAACTAACTCCCCGATGTTCTAGTGGTTGGGTCCAGATGCTCACAGCTACCTAATTTGCTCCCTCGCAAAGCTTTCACGAAATGGTTCTACGGCCTGTTCTTCCGCTGGGCATTGCCATTCAATCAAAACCCCCGCATCGTCTCAGAGATAATCCTGTCACCCCTAAACCTAACAATCCTCTTCCGCCTTATTCCCCATCTCTGTACCCTCGGCTACCCTGCACACTGGCTCTCCGAGGTACTCACAAACATTATCACCAACAATGTCATCACTACAGCTAGGCCGCCCAGGACTAAACCCATGAGACCCGCGGACGTGAAACGCAAATATGCAGAGAAAAAGCTCAGTACCGCCCCTTTTGCGCACGAAATGGCGACGCTGGCAGCGCTGTTCCAGCCACTGCTTCCCTTTGCTGTTCTCTCACCGCTGGTGCCGAGTTTAGGTAGTGTGTATAAATACACATTCCACCTCCCCTCCTACATAACCACACAAGGCCAATCCTCCTCCCTCGCCCTCGTATTCATAGACCATTCTCTCCTCCCACCGCTCGGAAAATCCGGTTTCATGGCCTTCAAAACCAATCTCCGTCTCATTCTGGATCCATCGTGGGGTGATGAAGTGGATGGGTCTATGAAAGGAGGGCAGTGGGATATGGTGAGGGAAAGGGGGTTGCGGGTCTGGAGTACGCTGAAGTGGGATGCGGAGAAGAGGGAGGCGAGTGCTTGGATACATGAGGGGTTTGTGGAGGGTGTTGGGGGCATGGAGTGGGCGTGTGGGCTGTATAGGACGGATGTTTGGATGCCTGTTTTTGAGGAGCCGGCTGTTGTGAGGGGTGTGGTGAAGAAAGGTGAGTTGTGGGGTCAGTGAATTGGGGTTCCGGGTAATCTGGCGGGTATCAGGCGCGCAAATAGTTTTTGACACTATCACGAGTCGGAGGCATAGAAGGCTTTGAATAGACAAGCCGGAGGATTCTGACTTCTGCATGCATCTATTCGTAGATTTCTACCTAACACTAAATTATAGCGAGCAGAATCTTGTTTTTCTCGAGGACAGTTTCAAGACCATAGTCTTACTCGTATGCGCTAGCATATATCAGGCAACTCCACGGAGTTCAATAAAATCCTCTCCTTTCCTTCTCTTATGTTCTTTATTCACATAAATCCGGCGTACTTGTATACTCAGCTCTCAATAAGGTAGTCGGGGAAAGCTAATGTAACAAATGCTAGCAAGTAATTTATGCGACTTTTTACGTAGGCAGTGTTCCTGGTGTTTTAGGTATAGTAAGGTATGATTTTAGCTAGAAATATATCAGTTTTGGTAGTCGCATAGGTAGGTAGGTATTTATTTCGCATTCCTGGACTAATAATAAGGAGCGTAGCCGAGCTCGGACAAGCTCGGACTCGCTCCCCTTTGAGGCATCGCTTGGAGCGAGAGCTGCCGAATGTAGTGATGTAGTAAGGCCTAATGCAGTACTACCTACCATTCGCATTTTATCTTTCCTACAGCGAGGAGTCCTTGACCGAGGGAAAAAAAACATTTACGGGGGCTTTTTAGTATGGTATGCTACTCGAAATAGAACATTTGGAAATGTTGTCGCTTTTTCCGTCCCGTATGCTTGCACCCCGCCAATTCTCTGCCCTTCCTTTGTATTCCGCGGTCAAGATCACTTGTCACCATCCTGGCAAGGGTATAAACAAGTGTGCTGAGAGAAGAGTTTCGCTTCTTTGGTTCTTAATCTTGGTCGACTTTTTTGTTCTAACTTAGTATCATCTCTTTGCATATCTATAAAGAGTACTATTTAAAGAAATAATACTTTTAGTATTCTATTTATAAGGTGTAGATAAAGAGAATTAATAGTTATGAGACTATTATTAATAGACTTCCAATGCCTTTCCCAATCCCTTTGATGAGATCATGAGACCAGCAGCCCCTTCCTTCTCCGCACCCCTGAGCGGCTGGTGCGCAGATCTGCTTGTTGGTATAGTCTTCCGTCGGTAGCTAAAGTCTCTCTCTGTAGTGCTGGATGAGTAGTAATTCTCATCAAGGATGCCTCCAAACGTGAAATAAACTCTCGATGCAATACCAAGACTCTACTCAGGAAACATATGTGCAAAGAACCGCATATGCGGGTAAGTCCAGACCCGGACAGGATAAACTTGACTAGCTTACCAAGTATGATCTCGTTGGATGATAATGATGGCGCTGGTGTTACACCGTGCGAGTCGCACCGGGCGACTCGCACCTACTAAGCAATCAATAGCCTAGGACTATGGCCCCAGGAGAATAATCGATGCAAAGCCCCTAAATTATCCTCTGCTTAATAGTGAGAGTGAATTAATATTCCCGGTGCATAGGAGCACGGGGAAGTAAGACGGGTGAAGGGTTCCTTAAAGTAAGAAGGACACGTAATTACCGCAGCTAGGCTCCCCTGGAGTAAGAAACCTATAGAAGCGGCACGGAGGAGTGAGAATACATAAGTTGATCGTATAATCGTACAAATCAGCGCTCCCCTAAATGTGAGACGGTGGTTAGGGTGAGAAAGTGTTAAGAACACGCATGCCTAACTAAAATCTGAGCGTAATGCGGAGAAACCTAGTGAAGTAATACGTAAGCGAGTTGTATAGAGGCAATGCAGCTTTGCATAGATAGTCGGATTTGTAGAGTAAAAGTGACTATTTTAAGTATATATAGAAGAGCATAGCATATTACTTATTGAGTCACCTAGGAATCGTAGTTAGAACAGATTCTACTATGAGTAGAGATATACATAGCTGATTAATATCTCTGCGGAAGAGAGCTTATAACCTGTTGAAATAGTAGAATTGTATTACTTAGAGATCTACTATGAATATGGCCTGCGGCCACCTATATATAGAGACCCAGCCACTTAAGGTGGCTGGGGAGGCTGGGAGCTTCGCTCCATAGCATGTGACTAGTTGATATTCTAACACATTGCTTATTTCGCTTATCCGCGGTAAACTGCTCGCTTTTCGGTTTATATACTTCACTGCAGGAAGTATATATATAGTTATTACACCTATAGTGTTTTCTTAGTAAGGTATAGAATATAAACTAATCGCTAGTTCCCTTCCTCCGCTAAGTCCGCTCGCTTCGAGCGTTATATTTATCGGCCTTTTTAAGTCTAAAAGGAGGTGCCATAGTATATAGAGCTTTATATAGGTTATTCCCTTATTATATTTATTAGATAGTGCGGCCTATGCTTACCCTCTCATATAAAAGTCCAAGGTATCACATCTGATAATCACTTCGCACTTGCATTCACTTCGTAACCGAGAATATACTATTATGGGACACAACCACTTCTATTTCTACAAACGGACAAATGCTCCTAATGCAACGTTCTTTCCGGATTGATCTACTGGATTCTTATCTTTTAACTATCGCTAGAAATAGCCCTTGATATAGAAAAGTGTAGTTCTAGAGGTATCTCCCCCACTGCTTTGCCTTCGGCCGACAGCATGGGACAGGTATTAGAAGAGGAAAAGCGGGGGAAGACATGAGGCTATTCTAGAAGAAGACTGATTTGCGAAAGACGTGGGATTGCAATGGATTGACTGAGGAAGGTGGAGGAGGAAGGAATACCTGGGATGTGCAGACTGCTGAGTGTCCAGACCCAAATACGCGTATAATTTGGAATAGTGCCCCCCCACAGCATAACCCCCCTTAAATATACGCCCCCCCTCAGCCAATTAGATGCTCAAAGCTACTATTCATAAGCCGTAGGAAAATCGGATAAAAAAGAAGGGGAAATCTAGCTTTTGCAACTAAGAGATATATTACCTTATATATAACTAAAAGGCATAAGCAGATCAGAAAGTAAGAGCGCCTCTAGTAATAAATTTAAAAGCGCGCCTTTTAAGCTTAAGGGATTAAAGTATAGCGTCTAAGTACTAGAATATAGGTAATTCTATTAATTCTAGAGTTTTTAGTATAGTAGAGGTTAGAGTATTAGCTAAGTAGAGAATAGCATTTATATAATTCTCTTATATATTAGCGACACCTGTTAGTATCACAGGTATTCAGATATCGTAATCACTTCATACTACGTAGTACGACTTAGTCTTGGTTTTCTGGTTGATGTTGCTTAGCATTCTAAGTGGTGTTGTGGGGGTGAAGAAGGTATGCTTCTTCGCTGACTAAGCTACGGGATGTCATGTGAGCTACGCGAGTCACTATAAAGTCTTTCACCACGATCCCTATATCCCGATAACACTAACACTAATATTAATATCGATGTTAATATCTATACTATAAATATTCTAATTATAAGGTAGATAAAGTTATACTATTTCTAGGAGTCGTAACGTCCAAATTCGGGAATAATAGCCTAAATGGGAAAGGACGCGCGCAGCTTAGTACTAAGCCGAGTGCGAGGAAAGTACCTAGTTAGGGGTAATAAGCCGAGTACAAGGAAAGTACTTGATCTATCCTCGGATTTTGTTGACCCCAATTATACTTACTCTAATTATACCTACCCCAATTATAAGGTACTAGGTAGACAAAGTTTCACCATTTCTAGGGGTCGTGACGTGCAAAAGAAATGGGGAAAGGGGTCGTGACGTCCAAATAAGGGAAGAATAGCCTAAAGGGGAAAGTTGTATCCCATAGAAGAATTTATTAGCCCCGCTTTAGCTATACACCCTCTCCTCAGCCAACCAGATATACGCTAGGAAAGTTATAAGCCCAGGGCTACTATTCCAATCTATACGGTAGCACTTTTCTTCTAAGGTCGTTCAAGTTTAAATATAACTCGCATAAGCTTAATTATCTTGGAATATATTTCAGGGAAGTAGTTGAAACGGAGGATCCCTAGTAGTACAAGTTGTGGGTTACCGAGCTCGCTCCTGTGTGTGGTTCATATCTCTCGGTAGGATGCCAGGAACTCCATTCACTAGGTGTTTACCATGCATTGATCCTACGTTCTATAAACAGAGAGAACTTATTTCTTCCAAGATATCATATGTTTCTTACCGACAGCTGACCCTGACATAGTACCCTCTTTGGCGTTGTGGCTAGTGGATCGTTCAAGTCATTGCCAAGCAGTTACCCGCCTCGCCACCGCCTCAAATTCGAGTACCGGTGGTACATGTACTCCTTCAATTTTGGTGCCCCCAAATAGCCAAATATAGTACCTTATTCTCGTTCAGATGGTTGGCACTTGGCAATCCTTCTAACCCACCCCTCCCTCTCATCCTGCTCGACACCTTTTAAGGAGGTTGTTAACCATTTATTGTATTTCACTATTTGGATTTACTTGTATCATCACAGCACATCACACACTCCTTACTTCGGACTCTCATTTCAATCTCTTTATTCATACCATACATAGGAGTATGGCTAGTTATAATCATCAGTCATGGCGTTCCCAGCCCTTGGTAGCAGCATATTCGGCAGCGTTGGTGCTGATATTGATTCAAGTTGGCATGGGAATCATATCAAAGACTACGCAGGCTGAAATGATAGGCAGGGCTTCCTCGTCCTCAACATCCTCATCCACCATCACTATCTCCGAATTTTCCAAACTGCTTCTCTCAACGGTGCTCTTCTATTTCGAATGTAGGAGTCGGAAACAGAACGCTCGGAATCTTGTTAACCCGTCACTTGCACCTCTACCACCAAGCGAGAGGACTTATCTTCCAGAGCCGAAGCAGATTTTGATTGAGCGGATGCGGATGAAAGTAAATGGCAATCATCCACCAAGATACTCTGAAGTGTACGAGGATGCAAATAAGCCGCATTTAGAGTTGCGAACATTCTGGGGGTATTGTAAAAACGATGTCAGCCAAGGCACGCGATATGGTTTTATACAATTAGCTTTCTTATACGCCCTAATTAACAACACTGTGAGTGGCAACCCGACCATGAGTTGTGATTCTATATGCCCACATACTGACTCAGGATATTGAAAGAGCTCTGCGGCACTCGAACTTACCGACCAGCGAACTGTCCACTATGTGCAGTCTAGCATAACATTTATGACGGCTATATTGGTAGTATGTGGACTGAAAAGCAACATAACAAGACTCCAATGGATTGCTATTCTCTTTCAGGTAGGCAGTTTCTAGCATGCTTCCCAACAAGGCTTCCGCTAACAGTCTATAGATGCACGGCTCCATCATCTCACAATATAACCCGAGCATACCCATCTCATATTCCATTTCTACAGGCTGCATCCTTCTGTTTCAGGTTTTCTTGAGCGCTCTGTCCGGCGCCTATCACCAGGCTCTTTTGAAGAGAGAAAATGCCTCACTCCACGCCGATAATATGATCCTATATGCATTAGGCACAGCTATCAACTTGACATTTCATTTGGCGATGAGAATGTTTAAAGCTGATGAGCCGGCATTCTTTTCTGGTTTTGGAGACCGCAATCTCGTTGTAGTTGTGATGAGTAATGTCCTCATTGGTCTTGCTATCACTGCCGTTTACAAATGTACGTCGACGCCTCCTCCCTTAAACTCGCCATGTTGCTCACATGACTAGATGCCGATGCTATCATCAAATGTTTTGCGACAGCAATCTCGACTGGTATTCTCCTGTACCTAGTACCCATCATGTCAGGAACGGAGTTAGGTTGGTTTGTTCTACCGGGTATACTTACCGTGTTTCTTGCTTCGTGCCTTTACGTGGCAGCTGCAGCAACGGAAGACCCAAGCTCTCCATCCCCAGTCCTCGAAAAATTGCAACTGCCCATACTCTCGAAGACTGCAAACGTTTCAAAGGTAAATCCTCTTACCCTCAAACTGTGAATTATCGTTTATCCTAACTTTTCTTTTTCTTAGCTTCATCAGAAGAAGATTTTTACCATAATCGTCGTTGCATTCGTCATCACAAACTCAGCACTTCCCAAACAGCCCGAATCCGAAGTCCAAATCATGAAAGGGAAACCCAGCAACACCTTAATAACCACATCTCCCTTCAAAAACACCGTTGCGATGATCCGCTGGAACACCAACAGCGACCCTTCGGATATGTCTCTCCTCTTAAAATACGAACCTTTCTTCCACACCATGCATTTCAGCATACCTAGCGACCCGAAACATGTACAACAGTCAGAAAACCCTCCGCATCCTCACAACCTAACCCATGACAACTGGCAAAACACAGAGAATTCCTATATCCAAACCGCCAGGACCATGGAGCTAATCCTGAATCACCATTCAGCATCCGAGATCGAGGGGCTTCTTCATTTTCCCCACGATGCTTGGATCGATCCCTTGGCATACACCAGAGCAAATATCAACAACATGTGGCTTCCCAAGGCCGGGGACCCGACCAAGCCATCACAGGGGCAGAGTCTCGAGTGTATGAGCAGTGCGGACAAACACACAAAGACGAGTTGGTTGTCGTCTGCATGGGATGCCTCTGGTTCTGATATCCCGAAAGCAGTAGCGACTGCCGCTCAGATGATCAACAGCGAGAACGAGCACGGCTACGTTGTCGACGCGCAGGAATGGTGCACGGCGCGTACAGACATCTACTACATCCCGCGGCGCTTCTTCGCGGACTACATGATCCTCGCGCCCATCTTCGCGCGCTTCTCCGTGCCGCACGACGTGGCTGTTGCAACCATGGCGCATGTAATCGACCGGACGCGACGCCCCGCACCCGAATCTAGGGGTTGTGGAGAGTGCGGGGGAAGGCTGGGGCGTGTGTTATGATGGGGTGGTGGATAGACATGCGGTGCTGTGGAATAGATGTGGGTATGGATTGGATTTCTTGGACGCGAAGCTTGCCGATGCGCATTATGAGCATTTGGATGGCGAGGCGGGTTTGTTGGGCGTGGAGTCTGAGGGCAAAGCGCGAAGTGGTGGAGCCCTATGGATACCACCTGTAGTAAGTGATGGCAGTCTGTAGAGATATTCCAGACCGTTAAATTTGGATGACAGATAGAGAAACTCATGGCTGTAGCATTACAGGGGGGCGTTGACTATAGGGGCTATACGGAGGTGTCTGGCGTACTCTTTTAAGTGTACTTGGAATGTTCAACTGCTAGACTTAAATTTAGACTTAACTATATCTAAAATCCAAGCCTAAAGCTCATTGAATTTGCTTACTAAGTTCAAGATTAGACTTAGGGACTTAATAGCCAATGTATATAAAGGTCTCCCAGGAGAAACGTTTACAGGATATATGGACGAGTTCGAAAAAGGGGGCTTGATCACGTGCGCATCTACTTCCACCCCAACTGAAGAAAATAGGTAACCTTCCTATTAGGTTCCAACAACAGCATATTAAAAGAGCGAGGAATACAGATTGACTTTATCCATACCATTCCTATCAATATTCGCTGGGGGTCATCAATCCACGTTCGCAGCCTTAAAAAGGATAATGAAGCGGATCGAGTTTGTATGATGTACGGAGTATTAGCAGGCCATATTAAAAACTTCAACTTGGCATGGGACATTAATCTCAAGTTCGGAGTCCTTGGTTATGTGTGTTGTTTATTAATATCGTACGGTAACTATATATAGGTGCGGAGCCAAACGGCGTTCGCTTTCGCGTTATTATCCCGAGCTACATCATGAAGAGGTGGACGCAGGTATAGATGCAGTACCACATCGGATTGAGATTAATGCCGCGGCCGTGATTATGTATGCATTGGTTTGTAAATAGAGGAATATACGTATACTCGAGGGGATCTACAGGGGTTGGGGCACAGCCTCAGTTATGTTACAGTGAACATGTGCAAGTGAAAGTAGTAACACAAGCATTAAAATAGTCAATTTCTGGTGCTTGTAATGAATTGGTATGCGAAGGTTTACTACAGAATTCTACAGGGTAACGCACGGTTAATCAAGAAATCAAGAAAGCGTCAAGATCCGCATCAAAAAGCGCAGTCAGAATGGAGCAAGTCGGGTTTGAATTGAGGTCGTATTTTAGAAACACCATCCCTCTCACTGTTAGTTGAGAGGTAGCGCTTTCAACAACATGACTGTAAACGTGACTGTGCCACCATCCAAAATAATTTGAGCCTTTAAGAACCTCGAGGCTTTCACGGTGGATTAATTCAGTTAGCACTTTTCCCTCTGAACTCCCCCATGCCCACGATGACTAAGAACCTGTCTATCCTCGACCTCATGTCTGGGATGGAGCGATTCAACTATGCATCCAACTTGGCAAATCGATATCAACAACAATGGGTTTGTTAAACTTCTTCCCACCACCAATACCATGAGGCCAACTGGACGCCATGATAGCAGCATTAATGATGCAAGTCTCCTTGCGCCCCATCCTGCCCGATAATGCCTCGGCATCACACCGTTGTGATGGAGGGACACCACCTTGGCCTCGAGTAGCTGCTGAAACAAGTTGTGGGGGTACTGCAAGCAAGCTTGTAGTGATCAGTGAGACTTCAGCCTCAATGGTAAGTTTTGGGTCTTCTGATGCAGACGATAGTTCGGTTAGGTCATTACACAGTCCCGTCAAGGAGCGAGGCGGGTTTCCCGAGGGTTCTGAATTGCTCTGTCTCCAATCGCCCTGGGAACCATCATTTTCGATTGGCTTTCTCCTCTTTGAAGATAAATCTACCAAGGACATCTTCTTATTGCCGTGGCCAGGATCTTCCCATCTTTCAACGTTCTCTTCCTTGTATTTGATATTGGTATGTTGTAAATCCCATCGAACAGTTTCGCATCCTCTACCCTCATGAACATGGCCACAAACAGATAGCCTAGGCCGCACTCTCCATAAAGCATTTCTCAGCCCGTCGCAACCTGCTGCTCTCCCATCTTTTCTTTCGTCGCAATGGTATTTCGGCGGTGTGTGAGTGATAACAATGTCGGAGTCTAGTGGAATTCGATCCCAGAGGCTGTCGGCTTCTTCTGTACTGTATCCGAACGCCCACCTGTCCTTTGCCGGGGAGTACGGTGAACCAAATATCTTGAATGTTGTTTGGGGGCCGGCAGGCGACGAGAGGTTGATGATGGCAGCTTCGTGCTTTAGCCAGATTATTGAGGGAGATTGTTGTATAAGTTGGATGCACTTGGCAGGGTCTTGCGGCTCTTGATTGTGGAAGTACGAACCATACTGGTTATAGAAATCAGTATCCAGGGTAATGTCGTGATTCCCTGGGAAAATTAGAATGTGATTCGTGTAGAAGCCGGGGATACATACCGGCGACAACAATTTTAGCCTCGAAATCAGCCTCTTCAATCCATTTGAGTGTCTTTTGCAGCTCTGAGAATGAGCCTTGGTTCGTCATATCCCCGCAATGTAGCAGAACGTCCCCTTTAGGCAGTTGGAACGCGCCGCCTGGAGTTGCATTGTGGGTGTCTGAGATGCATACAAAGCGCGTCTTGCGCAGTGCAAGAGGGTTTTTGTCAGGAGGCTGTGGATCAGTCATGCTGTGGGGGTAGAAGAGAGAATTTGGATAAAACAGAAGTCAGAGATTCGAGAGAGAAGAACTTGGGACCTCTGTAAGATATAGAAGTGACTGAAGAGGAAGTGACTCAAGAGGAAGGGAATGTTGGTTGCTGCGCTGCCTACCTTATGAGGACATATCTAGAGGCTGAAATGTTAATAGGTTCCAGCCAATAGAACTAAATACAAGGAATCATTGCCCCCCTCGTTACAAGTGCAGTATCTATAACATTTCAGAGAAGCTGGACGTAGGTAGAAGTTGAGTTGATGTTGATACGAAGTATTCGTTGCGGCTCAAATGTTGCTGCAGGCATGTTGATTGCAGTAGCTCGCCAAGCTAAGCCTCACTTCCCGGGGGCCGTGACAACCTCAAGCTCTTCTTTGCAACCGCTCAGCGAAGAGAAACACCTCCGAAAACAGTGCCTGTCTGCGCTCTCACGCCTTACCCTCACCCTGACGCGCTCAGTATTCCCCTAACTGCATCGCCTACCTATATCCTCTTCGCCGGGCGCAATTGGCGGCTACCTGAACGCATTTGTGCTCCCAACGCACGCCCGCCAGAGCACCGCCAGTACTACCATTCAATTGCTCGCCGCTGGATCTAGAGAACGGTTTGAGCTTCACACAGCTCTCGAGGAGCACTCATTGTTCTGCCACGCTTTGATTTGCCGTCTGCGGAGACTGCTTTACTTCATATTCCAAAGACTGTCTGGCACAATACATCCAAGGCACCCCAACATTCGATTAAACGCCGTTCCGCGCTCCCTTTTTCATTACAATCCATAGTGACGGATCAACAAAATTTTCAATTCTGATATCGCGATCCACTAGGCATGATGGCTGCGGTCTCAGCACCGCATGCCTCGAACGCCTTGACACCCCCAACTAGTTCTCACGATAGCCAAAATTCCTGGAGTTATTCTGTGCCTACAGAGAACGAGGTAAGCTGGGAATACTATAGCTAGCGAGATTATGAACTATATTAATCTTTTCCTGAACAGAACCCCTCCCAACCAAAAATGAGCGATTATTCTAGACCCGCTCAACCACATCCCACGAATGGATATTCACTTCCTCACAAGAGCTCCCGTCCCGACCTTTCCCAGCGACGAACAGATACATATAGCTCCGGAAGATCGATAGACTCTGGTCATCTTGTACCGGGCAGGATAAATGCCTTGTCTCGAAAAGATAGTAATATCAGTGAAACAGGCAGCACGCCAGACAGCTTATTGGATCTTTACGGCCCAAACCGGAGCGGGATTAGCAGCATGGACTATGGCGAGAGGAAAGGGCAGGTTGGTGAGACATATGATATACACGAGTCCGAGCGGTCGAGATGGATTCACAGAGACAAGCTTGCTCGTATAGAAAGTGAGGAACTTCAAGCTGCAGGAATAGTTCTGCCTCGAAACCGAGCAGCCAGCAAATCACGACCAAGAGATACCAGTAGAGATCAGCAAGGAAATGGTATCAGGAGTGAGCAAGGTGGACAAATAAGGCAAATGGTTGAAACACCCCCAGTGGAGGAGGAACCAGGAGAAGTTCTCAATTGGGATCTACGGACGCCAGAAGAGGTAGCTGCGGAGCAAAATTCATACCAGGACATGAGTGGAGGTATGAAAGGCATTTCGAAGATCCCACTACTCAAGACAAGTCCACTCCCTATACCGATGGAACATCTCGAACGCGATACGCCAATGCAACGGAAAGGGGGCGCCCTCTGGAATGGTGAAGAAGAGCCGATATCATATCCCAAACCTCGCGGGCGTAGCCAAAGTATAAAACCCCTTGAAGGTACACCCACTCCAACGCCTTCCAAAAGGATAGTATCCGAAGCCTCTCCTACGAAAAAGATTGCTGCTCCTAGGAAACCCTCCGTGTCAAAATCAAGAACAACTTCCGCACCACAAAGACCCAAAACAAGAAACGGGTCTGGGAATGGAGCGCAACGGCCACCCACTCGATCCGGCGAAACAAGCGCCAAACGCCCAGAAGGCGACCCACCGTGGCTAGCAACAATGTACAAACCCGACCCCCGCCTACCACCGGACCAACAACTCCTCCCCACAGTAGCCAAGCGCTTACAACAAGAACAATGGGAGAAAGAAGGGAAATTTGGCAATGCCTACGACACCTCATTCCGGCCGCTCAATGACGAAGAATTCCGGCAACCAGAACCACCAACACAGACCATAGCCATGGAGGAGCAGAAACCGGAAAGCCTGAATCCAAACTGGCCCCTTCAAGGCCCCAAGAGCCCAACACTGAGCACAGGCAGACCAGGCACAGCAGGCAACTACTCCACGATCCCCAAAATCACGGGTACACCACAGGGCATTGGTCCGCTCCCGAGTCCTAAACCACCAATCCGGACTCCTGAACCACCCGAAGACAAAAAGAAGGGAGGGTGCGGGTGTTGTGTTGTCATGTAAATCTCATTTGTGGTACATGCAACTTCTTGATAATTATAGCAGTTTAATTGAGCGTCAGCGAACCTGTCCACGGGCCTGAGAATTCTTTTCGAGTAACCACTATTTTACCAGCGAGGGCTAGGACCACGCATTCAGTACAGACGAATCAGATAGTACAAATTGCTCTTTGCTCGACACGAATTACGACCTTTTAACACACAGACCGAGATTTTTTTTTGTTAACTTGATTCCCCTGAATTCGTTTACTTGGTCGTGGAGTGGGAGCAAACTTGGAGGGCGGGGTGATTAGGAGTGTTTGGATTTCTTGGGCGAGATGGAAGTGAGGAAGCGGGAGTGGAAGTAGAAATGGTAGTGGAGTGAGCATTGTATACATATCGAATTATAGGTATGGGTTGTACATACCCCGAATGGAGATATTAAACATTGCCATCCATCATGTTCTAGATTTCGCGGGCCCTGTAGCATCGTCATTATGCAGACTTCAACTTCATTGCTCTCGCTCTCGCTCTCCATCTTCCAAGGTGCTGTACTGTACTATGGGTATGGTATACAAGCATCCCTCACTCACCCACAGGCCTGCGAAGGGTCTAGACCTTTAATCACCTCACCGCGCATATTCAACGCCTTTGCTTGACCCCTGTACCTGTCCTAGTCAATCAATTCGTCTGTTCTCGCTTCGCCTTACCTCGCCTAAACGCGCCCTCTAGAGGTATGAGAGAGCCTCAATTGTCCTTCGTCACTCTGCATATGCTTATGTTTATGCTTATGCTTATACTTGTAAATTTACGCTGATTTTACTATACGGATGTACAGCGGTGAAGCTAAAGAATGCCCCCCTCCCCTGTAGCGATCTCTAATTTAGCTTGTTTAGGTAAATTATTTTGTTTATTTTAATAACGGCCGGCGGTTCCTGCCTAAATGGGCTAATTAAGAGTAAGGATTGGACTTTGCAAGGAAGGGTATATTTCTTTACTGTAGCACTTTTGGCTTTGTGTAATGTGACACTGTGAATATTTCACCGCTGTACCTTTGTATACTATTACTGGTGCTCCAAATCGATAGACATCTTACGGAGTACCTCCTGATTCGTTTCCCCCCATCCATCCTATCCCATCCTATTCAAGAATCTACAAATACTCCGTATTATACGGAGTAAATCTCCCTCCCTATCGCATAGATACGTACCTCAGACTAAAATACTACGGAGTAAGCTGTAATCATTTCTCTATCTAGCATGAGTACGGTATGAGACGGAAATCTAGGCTCGGTACCTACCCTACCCTAACGCATCTCATCGGCACATCCTCACTAGCGGGATCTAGATGGGTCCTGGTCCTCCCTGACTTATACCTACCTTACTTATATCAAGCTCGTTTGTACGTGCTACGGAGTAAAGTTAAGGTTAATTAAGGTTACTTGGTGCGTTATACCTAGGTAATATCTATCTTTTAGAACTGCACTAGTATCTAACTTACTTACTTACCGAGAAAGGAGACTAAATGTGGTGGGTATATACTTACATCTATATACTTATAAAAGATTAGCTTGATGGGTCTAGAGACTAGAACCGGTGATGTGATGTGATAGGTAGGGTGTAGAAGATTAGTTTATTAAGTATATTTACGGAGTATGCTGTATATTTGGGTATTTTGAGGGTTCACAGTAACAGAGGATTTAAGAAAGGATTTTTGAGGGAATTTGAGAGAATATTTCATGGCGTCCGTTGCGCAGGGCGTTCCGTTCAGCCTCCCGCTCGGCGCCTCTCGATTACATTACGGTAAGACCTTTTTCAAACTACGGAGTACTCTTAGTTTCTAAACGGTTTTTGGACCGGTATTTGATATTCTTTAGAGCAGGCCGGTCGGTATTATTAAAGCGTTACTATGGAGTAAGATCGACGGAGCTTTCCTTTCTTTCCCCAGATCTGGAGAATGGAGAATAATAGAATTCCGGAGGTTGCGGATCGGGTCGGGTTTCGAGGCGTGGAGTTGGTGATTTAGGTTGGGAACGGAAAGCTTGGAAGGACGTGCGTTTGTGCGTGCGTACGGAGAGAGAAGGGGGGATTGAGATAGGATGGCTGGTTATGAGATGAGATGAGAAAGAGTGTTTAGTAGGATATACCGATAGTAGTCAAAAATCGATTCTTCGTGAATTTTGATGTATTTGAAAGTAGGTTGGTGTAGATTTGACTTGGAGATCAAGCTACAGTCCGAGATTCCGAGTCGGTACTACTGCGTGACATAATAAAGTGAAGCTATCGTGAGTCTAGGCCTGGATGGCTTGCCTTAGTGTAACGGTTAGTATCTATTTTCAGGGTTTTGTCTTTTCTCTTTTCTTCTTTCTTCTACTTTTTTGGAAAGAATATAATGTATAAAGAAATAAAGAGATGAATTGTACGAAGTACTTGGTTATATGGATTCAGTGAGTAAGATGTACGGAGTAAGAAATGTTTGGTGAGACGGTTACCGGGACGGATAAACGGCCTTCTCGCATAGGTATAGAAGTCGAAGGCTTACTGTCCTCCGTATTCAGGTACAAGTACAGTAACCGTCGGCGCTCTCTCAGAGCGAGGCCATGAATACGGAGTAACTTGCAGCATACGATCGTATGGTTCGTATTAAAATACAGAGTAAACACTGCTGATATACGATATCATACCGGCAACATACGATGTCCCAATTAAAAACACGGCCCCTTACTATACTCCACAGTCTCCATTATTATTATCTTTTCGCCGCAGGCAGCCAAGTTAAGTGCAGTTTGGTTAAAGTTCAACCGCAGCATGAATGCGTGTTAGAGTTATCATGCTATGTCCTGATACGCGGCGCGGTTCATTCGCGAAGATCCGGTGGACCGGATCTTTCGTTAAGTTAACAGGCTCTACTGTAACTTACCTACCCTTGCGGGTGATTCCACAATTAATCTTGCGCGTACAAGGTAGCGAGAAAGCCTGATACGCGAGTTGGGCTTTTCTTGCTGGTCTGGTTCAGCTAGCCTAGGTTCAGCACACAAGCAACTTTAGATTTATCCTAACCCTAAGTGGAGGTGCCCGCGAACGTAGGTACAGTAGGAGTTAAGTAACCGTACAGCGGGCGCCAAAAACCCTCCTTCGCGAAATCGGTGGTGTGCTTTTGAAAAGTCGCTGTACCGTACGCGAAATGGAGTTTCGCGAAGGCGGGTTTTTGCACCCGCCGTACGGTTTACGGATAAGATATACTTCCAAGTAAACTATACTATACTATGGCCGGCTATCCGAAGATCGTCGCGATCTGAGCAAGGTTTCTTCCCCACTTCCGATACTCCCGTATCGAAAAGCTAGATATGCTTATAGTACAGCTGTATACTGTATTAACTCAACACCAACCTATGTTTTTGCTTCAGGCTATTTGCATCAGGCGATTGGGTAATTTAGTATATATGGAGCTCTAGGATATCCACTTCTCATGCTAGGGTATCAATGTCCCCATTTAACTCGCTCAATTTAGCTGCCTGGACTAATCAGATGTCTCCCTTAGCAGGTGCATAAGCGAAACTGTGTAGCCTAAAAAATAGGTTGGTGTTGAATTAGTACGGCAGCTCGGGCAGTAAAATAAAGTGAAGGCATCGTGAAGTAAAGAGGCCCGAGGTCCGGCCATTTTAAATGCACTGAGCTAATGGAAGAGACATTGAATAGAGTTTGCTTTAACATTACAGATAGAACTGCACCAGCTGAGTTGATGGAAAGATATGAAATAGAGTTTGCTTGATGTTATAGATGAACTGCACCAGCTGAGTTGATGGAAAGATATGAAATAGGCTTTGCTTTAATGCGTGCGCGAGCATGGAGCCGCCATAGATAGAACTGCACCAGCTGAGTTTCTCTGGAGTAATGGGAAAAGGTATGAAATAGAGTTGCGTCAATGCGTGCGCGAGCACGGAGCCGTTATGGATAGACTCGACCTTAAACTCGAATTGATTTGACCGTGAATCACGGTCCGTGATAGAGGGATTTACGGATGAAATCATCAAGAAATCTGGGCCTGGCTGGGAGTCGATTGGAGGCATGGGGTGAAAAGTATGGGAATCATGGGATGATGGGATGGTGGGATGTCCCTGTCTGTCTGCTGGAGCGTTGGAGCTAAAAGGATTTTTGGTACTGGGTGGTACGCCGGAGTAGCGGGGCAGCGTGTTTCGAATTGCTACTCTATCACCGTAGTGACTGTTTTCATCGTGGCTTGGGCCGGAGTGCGCGGCATTCAGTTAGCGACCGATGAATATATAATGACAGCCTGTTTCCTTGTCTTATATCACTACATCACAGGCAATTATCGAATCGGTGTCTTTTTATTGTTACATCTGCATTTAATACAGAAAGTAGCACCTATACCCAACCGATTGTAACCCACTTCCCCGCATCACCAAAATACCATTACAGCCTTACAATTACTGTATTATATCGTTCCACGCGTTTATACTATTAGATCAGTAAGATTGGTGATCTTTACGCTTTTCATCCATCCCACCATCCCACCATCCCATCCCATCGACTCGTCATCTCGATCAAATTTCTACCGAATACCCTCCGCACTGTACTAGCCAGCTCCAGCCCATCGGAGTTTTATCTCGACCGACCGGGACCACCGCCTGATCTTGCCTCTTGCAGCATACCGCATTCCCTGATTCCCATCTTCCAGGTCCCTTATTTGGTCCCCAAGCCCCCTCTCCTGGAGGCCTTCTTTCCCTCCCCGTTACTTCAATTCTACTTTACCAATTCTTGGTCTCTTTTGAGATCTGTATCAAAACCCTCAATCAGCCACAACGCTGCACAACGCTGCCCAACACAAAACAATACAACAGACACACAACACATCTCCATCGCGAGGATGAGCCATAGTTACCTTCAACCTTCCTCAAACTCCCCTTCACGCTTACACCGTCCACAACTCCAAACACAAAACTACACCCAACGATCATCAATGTCTTCCGCCTCTTCCACCTCGTCCTCATCTTCCGCATCCTCCTCCTACTCCAACGACGCCTCGCAACGCTACTCGATGGATTGCTCGGCCCCTCGCGTCGAAACCCTCCGCTGTTCACGATGTGCCAAGTGTGTGGAGACGGTGGCTACTGCCAGGGGAGGACATGGGGATCTGGGACGAGTTAGCACCGATGATGCGAGTGCGAGTGGCATGGTGCGGTTTGGGCATAATCTTTATTATTGCGATAGGTGTGCCAGGATGGTTGGGTATACATGAGGGGGAAGCAAGCAGACTTGAAGAATGCAGGAAATATATCATTACAGCGGAATCTACAAAAAGGACGACGGAAACGAATGGCAATGGGCTGGGAAACAAAAATTACGACGACGATGAAGAGACGAGCCTACGATGGTATTCAGAGAATCTACACCAGCATCCTCAGATCGAACACCACTCCACCACCCACCTCAGAGTTATCCATCATTCATTCACGATACGATACCCCAAAACATCTCTTCCCCACCAATTCAAACCGCCATCCCCACAACACCACCACTTTTCAATATGCATACCCACATGCTTCGCACCGAGGTTCGAGCATGCAAGCCACACAAGCCCATCACCACTCACAGGCCGCCACAACATCGCAACCCCCCTTCTATTAGTGGGCCTCCACATCTCCGCCTCTCCTGGTGCTTCAATGATGTCATGGGGTTCGAAAGGCTTGACACTTCAGCGGGTTGACAGGACGCCGATGCAAATGCAACATTATCTTGTGACGGGCTGTCTGACCCACATAGTTGCGTTGCGCTGCGTCTTCCATAGCACGACAGCACGACACTGCCCAAATACGAAGTACAAACACACTTTCCTTTGCTTGCATCGGCGTTTTGGGGGCCGCGGGGTATTTTCAACCAGGCTGTGCTGTGCTGTGCTGCGCCTTCTCTTCTTTCCTCTTTACTCCGTACGTTGACGATTATGTATAACGAGGTCTTGTAGCGAATGAGCGATTCGGCGTTTTCCTGTATCACTAGGCTAGGAATGGGATTGATTCAGCGGGCTGTTTCGGTTCAAGCTGTAAGGATAGATAGGAATACAATAAAAGAATACTCCAGATACTTGACGTTTAATCCTTGCTTGCTTGTGATATGTTGTGATATGTTCTACCTATGCATGTGCACTGTACTGTACGAGTAATGTAACTACTTACTCCGTATTTTATCCATCCCCTCACCCCAGATTGTAACATCCCTGGATTTAAAGTATATTTCTTTATTAGAAACTAATATATATACATTACTCTCTGTGATCATGTGCTCTGCTTTCGACCCACTCCACTGGTCTAGTATACTCCGTATAGTATAGTACGCTACGCGATTCAAGTACTGTACAAGTAAGGGAAGGTAGGAGCTGAGTAAGTGAGTGAGGGCTGGGATGCGATAGACTAGATTGGATTGGATTGGAATTTTGGGGGGTTGGGAGGTTGGGTTTGGTGGTGGAGGGTTGGAGGGTTGGAGGGTGGTTGTAATAGGGAGGGAGTGAAGGGGATATAGGGGGGAGGATGGAGGAAGGTTTGGGTTTGAGTGGGTGAGTAAGTGGGTCGGTGGGTAAGGTGGTTTTGGGTATGTAGTACGTTGGTGGTTAAATAGGTGGGGAGTTAGGGAGTTAGGGAGTTAGGGATGGGATAGTATATAATATAAAGAGGAGTATTTAGGAACTCTGAGAGTAAGTCTTAGTATTTTTAGCTTTGGCTCACAAATGAAATTCTTCTGAAAAATAGTCTATTGCATTTTTCTTATTAAGGGTTAAAAGTTTAGATAGCATATAACTAACTAGTCTAGTTAGAGGAATTAATAAAATGGCAACGGCCTTTCTCTGCATTTAGTATATTAGCCTGCGTTGTGACTTTTGCATAGTGTTTCTTGGATCTGCTTTGCAAGTGAAGATAACTAAAAGTCTGAACGGCTTGAGCTTGAAGATACTTCTAGTTATAGTCCTTGTTATAGAGGTTGGGAACTTGTAAGGCGGAGTGAGACAAGGCTATTCTTTAGGTTAACGTTACACAGCAAATCTCGCAGAGACCAGAATACAACAACCCCAGCATCTCACAGTAGCCAAACTCACCTTCTTATTAATAATATAGCAAGAAAGAAAATACAGATCCCGCGCTATTACCCCTTACTTGCAAAGATATCTTCTTATAACAACCTCCAAATCTGAATAATAGGAGCTAATTTAAGCATCAGGAACTTAACTTAGCTAGCAAGATCACCTTTCGCCGAAAGCATCCATCCCTCCGTGAAAGCCGAAATAAAGTATATAGAGCCGCGCGCTCCCGTCTCTTTACTAATACCTAATAATGTAGTGGTACTAAAGTTGCCTATCCGAATTCTCACTCAGAACGGGAGCCACTTAGATGGGGATGAATCACTATATATACAGATCTTCCGATTTCTGCGCCCAAATTCCGTGTTCCGGACCATTGAACATATACTTGTACCAGGATGTCCAGAAGGACACATGCGGGTCAAAATCTTACATCCCAATGTGAACACGACTCGAACGAAGATACCGATATAGAAAAAGCGTACCTAGAAAGCTTACTGTCGTTTAGGACCAGCAAAACTAGTACCAGAGATATATTTGTGACTCAGCTCATTCGTTCCTAGTTTCCTTTTGCTTATATATACGGTACTTTACTATAACTCAGTCCACACCTACCGCCACTATTCATCCAACACCAAAGACCAACCCAAGAGCGCTAGAGCCATCATCCAGTACTACCCGTACCCCCTAACCCACCACACAAGCTGCATAATCTGCATCGAGGATTTCTCCGCAACCCTCAGGCTAAAGGACCTAGTCTACTTACTAAACTTTTCGAGCGCACAACGATCGCTCGGGACATAGTCTTACAACTAAGCATAGTCATATACCACCAGGGTTAACGTCCCACGGTTTAAGCGGGGCCTAATTATCCCTATAACCTCAACTTCGCGACGGTGACCCCCTATACTTACAAGACCATGGTCTACCAAACACTAGCATTGCGATAGCTGAGCGCTGGGAGATGGTCTTATAAGTAGGGGGTCTGATAGCTAGGTCTGGTCTTATATCCTAATCAACTAATACGGTACGGTAGCTTAACTTGTCTCCACAAATTAAACCCGCCATTGCATAGCTTGGCTTGGTGTAAAAACGGACATGGAACCAAGATATGGAGTGGAGCCAGATAGCTTACCGTGCGCTGAATGCAAGCTTGCCCTCGTGTACCACGACATCGAACGGCTCGCGGACCCGGATACTTTCTCCCGGTACGAAGGCTGAGGTCCAGCGCCGTCGATCAGCCAAGACGAAACCTTTGTGTACTGGCCCAGATGAAAGCGGGACGGCGCACCCGGTTGTTGAACTGTAACTTCTGCTCTTGTTTCCTGCATGCTGGTGCTTGGTGACTGTCTTAGCTGTGCGGGATACGAGGAGATGTTTAGGGATTCCGAGGGCTTCCATGCACTATCGAAAATGATGAACATGTAGTTGAGCTCGCGACTGCGAGGATGTTGCAGGGAGAAGAGGATGAGAGATTGGCGAGGGTTATTCCAGTGCGATTTCGAATAGGCGGGACAAGAAAGGCAGAGGCGGAGATGATGGGTTTTTGGGGTGCGGGATGGGGATGGGGAGAGGGGGGGAGGGGGATGAAGGAGAAGGATGGAATGTGGGGATGGGGGAGCTGAAGAGGGAAATGGAGGAAAGTCTGTCTATTGAAATAGTTCAGGTAACGACGAAGAATTGTCCTGGATGCCGGTGGCTGATTGAGAAGAATAAGGGATGTTCACATGACATGTAGGTAAGCAAGCTTTTTTCTCTTTTTTGAAAATGTCCACCATCGCCCTCCCTCGCTCTATATTGCTACATTTCATTTCATTTCCTTTCTTTTCCCGCGGATAAGAGCAGAGAATCCGAGTCAAGTTGCGTCCGTGGGATCAATGTAACAGACATACAGATAGACTAGCTGATGCAGGCTTGAAATGCAAATATAAATCCTGCTAGCATTGCCTCGGTACTTGGTCAAGCCATGGCTCGGGGGATGTCTTTACGTTTAACTTGTATTATATTCTTCCTGTACAGTGCTCGTTACTATAGCAATTCCGAGAAACAAATCGATAGTTCTTCTGATTCCCCGCTGATCTTTAACCTTGAGTAGCTGACCAGAGTATCTTTTCAGGCATTAAATATCAAGCTCAGTTCTGCTGGACCTGTCTCTGATCAGTGACTTTAAGCAAGATCCGGATATGGGGAAACGATAGACATAAAGAAAGCTGCCGGTTTCACACAGATAATTTGGCATTGTAGTGTGCATGTATGGCCGAGGGAGGTATGTGGTAGGCAGCAGATTGTATAGGGTTGAAATGAAGAGGCTTTCCACTGAAGATAATAGAAGAATTCCGAGCTAAAGGCGTCAAGAGGATAGATCAGACACTGCGAGAACTCAGAGGTGTGGCTTCAAGAATAACTAAGTTCTCAACGATATAAAAGAATTATTTTCACCAGGAGTGCAACTTCTGCTCTCACAGACACCTACCTCGCAGGAGATAGAATCCAGCGCCTAAGAGGACGGTATAATAGATACATCGCGATCCCTGACCCTATAGTACAGAATCATTACACATTCTATTACTAGGATATAATAAGCATCTTCTAGTAGTCCATATATCGCCTAGTCAAAGTCGTTAAGCTATAACTGCCCCGAGTCCGTCGTACTATACAAAAAGCGACACTTACTTGCATTTATCAACTTATAACATCCTACCTACTACGCTATAATTACTCTCTAACTATATACCCTAAACCCTGCTCTGCTCCAACTCCTCCTATATATAGTATAGCTATACAACCACCTACCTAATATCAAAACCATCTCCGAAACAAGGAGAAAGAAGCACCTAAACGCATTAATTAGCTATATCTCACTCTTTCAACCTCTAATCCTTCTATTAGCCTCTCCTCACACTCTATTCTAAATAAAGAGCTTATGCAGCGATAGAGACTATAAACTACCTAATATTAAGGGAAAATCCACCCGCCTTATACCGCGTGTCCTAATATCTCGAGTAGGCTCTATAATATCCTCTACGATAGTTGTTAATACTAGCGCACTAGGATACGCAGCCGATAGACGCGAAACCTAGT
>QGMF01000304.1:0-40575 GCA_007821475.1 Lachnellula arida | reverse complement strand
AGCCTCCATCGCAGCCGCCGCGACCGCCGCCCAGCGCCCCGCGCCACCATCCTGCCCATCACGCTCAACATCTCAGACCGGAAATCCACCGAGGACGCTGCAGCGCTTATCGAGAGGGAGTTTGGGAGGCTGGACGTCGTGGTTCTGAACGCGGCGGTTTTGAGCGGGCGGGGCTTGGTGCTGGAGAGCGATCCGGACGAGTGGTGGGAGACGATGGCGGTTAATGTCAAGGGGCCGTATTTGGTGACGAGGGCGTTATTGCCGCTGCTGTTGAGGGGGGGCGATAAGACAATTGTGGCGTTGAGTAGTGTGGGGGCGCATTGTGTTACGCCGGGCTTGAGCGCGTATCAGGGGACGAAGCTGGCGGTGTTGCGGTTTATGGAGTTTGTGAGTGCGGAGTATGGGGATCGGGGGGTGTTGGCGTTTGCTGTTCATCCGGGGAATATTCCGACGGATATGATTGGGGGGCCGGAGGGATTGAGTGAGGAGTTGAAACCTAGTGAGTTGTTTGTTGGATGGCTGAGGGAATTGGGCTGACTGTCGATCTAGTTTTTGTTGAGACTCCGGAGCTGAGTGCTGATACGATTGTGTTTTTGACAAAGGAGAAGAGGGAGTGGCTTGGAGGAAGGTATGTTAATTGTACGTGGGATATGCCGGAGTTGATGGCGCAGGAGAAAGAGATTGTCAAAGGGGATAAGTTGAAAGTCAGACTTGTGTTCTGAATGTAAAACACATGCAAATAGCACCCGAATTAAACAAAGTCAATTCCCAATGTCTAGTGGTTCTGCAAATCAAACACATTCCAGTAGGGATGAACTTGGGAATATCGGACACGTACCTCTAGAAGAACGAAAATTTTAAGCATGTAAATGGAGTGGCGTGTAACACATTTAATTTTTAGGAGTATCTGTGTTGAGCAGATACTTGAGACTAAGCTAAGAGGGAAATCTGTGTTGAACAGGCAGTATAAATCAAACGCTGACAAGTAGAACCAAGATGCCTTATCCAAGCCAAGAGAATAAACGAAAAGGGGGCGAAGAAACTTTTGTAAAACGAACGACGTAGCACCAAGCTCATGACTACCACAGTCAAGGAAAAGCACGAAGGAGATCGGGAATAAAGAAACAATGAAACAAGGAGTCATTGACAATAGGAAAACCGATTGTTTCCGCCACAAGAAACCCTCCTCCAGATGATCCCAATGTCACTCTTATTGGCTAGCCCCATGGACCTTATTCACGTGCTTCACCATATCAAATTCGCGCATCCACCCCTTGGTACCAACTCGATCGCAACCAGGTTGTGGGCACTGGAATGGTGAGTCGTGATCCTTCCTCAGGTGAAGCTGCAGGAGCTTCTTGTCCTTGAAGGCATTGGCATCAATTCGATCGCAGTCATTGCGAGGGCAGTCGAATGTCAGCGGCCCGGACTGAGATCCATTACCTTCGATATGATGGTAGTTTCGGATGTGCTGGCGGAGATGATCTTTGCGCTTGAAGCCGTTAGACCCTCGGTGCCTGTTCCAGTCAGCTTTCAATCTAAAATGAAGAGAAGGTTCGAAGTACCTGCGACAGTGAGGGCAAGGATGACGGGGAACGCCAGAGATATGTGTTAATTGATGTCTTAGTAGGTCAGCAAGCCTTGCTGCTCCAGAACCGCATTCCGGAAAACGACAAGCATATGCAGTGTGCATGTCTTTGGTTCCATGCTTGCCAAGTAGTTTATGAGTATCAAATTTCCGGCCGCACTGTGCGCATCCGAAATTGATGTCACGATGGGATGCGGCGAAATGAAAACACTCCCCCTGCCCATGAATATTGCCGCTGTGGAGGCGTATTCCACATCCTGGAACCGCATACTTAAACGAAAGGTGGCACCGAGACGAGGAATGCCCTTGAAGAGCTTTGATATTCTCAAATTTCTCGCCACAGCTCTCGCAGGCAATTGCAAGATGAGTGGCAGCAGGACTCCTGGTGCAGTAAAGGTCCTGAAAATCCAGCGAAGTCGCTCGGTCAATGAGTGGTCCTTCGCATGAAGCGCATGTTGATCTTGGATATATGGTGCGAAGGTTGAAACTTTTACACTAATTAATACAGTTTCAATTAAGTCTAAACCCAAGGATTCTGGACTTACATCGGGAGATTCCGCTCTTCTTCTAGGGGAATGCTTGGGTTTTCATCATTCTGCCCATTTTGTGTGACAGGCAAAAGTTCTTGATGGGAAGGTTCTTCTTGGGTGGCGTGTGAAGACATCCATAGTCGGTTCAGGGACTCGGAATCAGGGCCCATAGTTGTGGGGTTCTCGTAGGTGACACATGCATCTGGTAGGGTCAAAGCGCCGTCCAAACTGTCTAAGGATCCCAAGAGTGCCCTTTGACTGTGAGCGTTTCTTTTTTTTTACTCACCAATGCGGCTGCTCCATTTGCAGCCAATCATCCCAAACCAGCAAGTCCTCCATGGATTCGTATTGGTCGCTCATGCTGCAGCGTATGTAGGACGGGTGACGAATTCGCTCACCGAAAGAGCGGTTGGAATTTGTTTGGAAAAGCGGCGCAAGATGCGATTTAAAAGAAGATAGTAAAGAGACTTGACGGCGATGGTTCTGTGGCATGAAATGAGGCTGGGAGAACCGCGACTCATATGCTGCCTCCAACGCTCTGCTCGCCGCTTTTGCCTGACTCCAGAAATCAGAAAAAGGGCGTCCAGTCCAGCTCAAAACCTGCCAACACATAGTAACACAGATCTAAACCAGTTCCAGGCCGTCTGGCTTTACGATGGTTGGCTCGAACATGATCACACATCCTAGTCGCCTTCAAATTTTAAGACACTGAGGTTTGGGAACTGCCCAGCTTTGTCTGGATTGGCGCCGTAACAGATAATACTGGAACTTTCCAAGTTCATATATCACAAGGCTAAGGCCTCCGCATCCCATGGAATCTTGTACCATGCAATATACGCAGTCTCAACAACTGCTCGAGACTTTGATATCGCCAGTGTCTGTCGGGGACTTGTGTGGACCTGTGAAGATAGCGATGAAGCCGACACTCAACTAAGAGCTCGAGACAATTCTCCATAGGAGAGTATTTGAGGTTTGTAGCCTGTATAAAATGTTTTAAAATATGAAAAAGTGCTGATTCATGGCAGGCCCCCAGATCTAGCCCTCGCACTTCCGATTATGGAGACTTCCATGTCACGCGTAGTCACCCCAAAACACTTGACTAAGTGCCGCTTGTATAAAAGTGTCTTATTGTCGCCTACAGCTGTTTCGGATCTCTATTTAATGAACGCGGGTAAACGCCAGTGCCTCCAAAGAAAAGGATCATATGCGCCAACCCATCTGCATATCATCTAGCATCATCTCATTCCCGCACCACATCTGCTCTCATGTCAATTCGTAATCTTATCGATTCCCCGTATCCCGCGTGAATCATTATATTGAGAGATGCCGCACTCAAGTCATAGCGTGAGTTCTCGTCCATTCCTTGGCCGTTGCAATCGCTCCTTCTTGGTCTTCCTTCCATCTCTTGGCTACATCCGGTGCGAGTGGGTCATCGGGGTTTGGGGCACCTAGAAGCGCTTGGATCGAGAGGAGGATAGTACGAATTTGAAGGGCGGGGGACCAGTTGCCTGCAGAACAAGGATTAGCAAGAAATTCAAAGAAGATATATTCCAGATCTAGACATACTCTTGAGGACATCTAGACAGATGCGTCCGAGCTTATCGATGTTTGGGTGGTAGATCTTTGTTAAGAATCGGATCTTTGGTGGGGTCATGGGGTAGTCATCTGGCAAGAAGAGCTCGAGCTTGAAGATGCCTCCTACAGGAACATTAGAAAGCTGAATATGCTGTGTTTCACAGTTCCATCCTGACCTTCGTAAGGGGATCCTTGTGGGCCATGAATTGAGACATCGAAGTATCTGAGGTTGTCCTCGTGGGGAACTGCGTTGATACCAGGAACACTGCCCCTCGATTATTAGTTCAGATCTCATTTTTGCTAATACTGTATGCTCACGGCTCTCTCGCTAATCTCTCTGTCTCCTTGATGATTCTCTTTGGTAAAGCCGCCATGTTGAAGACCAAACCGGTGGTGCGGGTCTAATCGCGGGGTCGAGGGGTTGCTGAAGAGTGTAGGACTTATCGCACGAAGATGCTGATGCTTAGCTCCTGAAAGTGGACACAGAGGTTGGCAGATAGTAGAGAAAGTCTGCGAGGCAATTGCGAATGAGTGTTTGGTTTGTTTCTATCTCGCTCCTTCTGTTGAAAGGAAGGTCAGTCTATGGTTAATATAGCGGGGTGAAGGAACCTCGAGGGTCTGATTAACCACCAGGTGACCTACCTGGAATATCAGCAAAACTCGCACTTAATAAAGCGGATAACTTTGACCTTCTCCCGAGAACGGTGAATAGTGTCAAGTCAAGTCAAGTCGAGGAATGTGATGTAAGACAAGGCAAGGCAAGGCGAGGCGAGGCGAGGCCTCACAAGATGAGATGTTTTGACTTCATTTGATCGGCGCCGGCAAGTCCCGCTGCCCGATCAAGCTAGCCCAAAGTGGGGTGGAGCTGGAGACAGAGACAGAGCTTCAGACCTCTTTTCACTGCCAATAACCTTAATAGTCTTAATAGTAGGCGCATACACGGCGCACCATTTATTAATATGAAGATGCCCCCAATCTGCTAATACCACCATGCACTGCGGAAAGTTCAGGCAAGCAGCTCACAGAACAAACAACGCGGCGGCACCTGGCAGTTGCAGCTCAAAGATAATGCCAGTCCCCGCCATTTACGAGTATGATGGATGAGGCCCGGAAAGGAAAGACTATCAAGTCTGCCTTCGACAGCCCTACTTTCGATACAGATGTTACTATACTTGTTGAACGTAATGTCGGGTCTGCAACGATATCCCCCTCCGGGAGGGATGTTGCTCTTGCTTCGTATGTTCATCTAGCTATACTGATGGGTTTCACTGACCTTGTATAGCACTGATGGGCTCGACATAATTGACCTTGATTCTCCTCTGAACCCTCCCCGTCACCTTCGACATGGGCTTCCCTGGCTTGTAGCAGATGTACAATGGTCCCCTTTTGCAGCGAGAGACTATTGGGTGGTCAGCACCGCAAACCAGAAGGCGCTGGTATGGAATCTGAATATGCAAGAGGATACGTCCCAAGGCGCGATCGAGCATACGCTTCATGGCCATTCAAGAGCTATCACAGATATCAACTTCTCCGCTCATCACCCAGATATTCTCGCATCATGTGCGGTCGACGGATTTGTACACGAATGGGATTTGCGCAGGCCCAGACGGCCCGTCCTTACATTTTGCGATTGGTTCGCAGGGGCAACCCAAGTCAAATACAACCGCCAAGATTCTCATATTCTAGCCTCATCTCATGATCGTTGGCTGAGGATCTGGGATGATCGAAAGGGGTCAACACCGTTGAGATCGATAAATGCACACGAGTCGAAGATCTATGGCGTGGATTGGAACCGAACTAGGACTACAAAAATTGTGACCTGCTCTCTAGATAAGAGTATCAAGTTTTGGGACTACGAAAACGACGTGGATGAACCCGAACGTATCATAAGGACTGATTTTCCAGTCTGGCGAGCTCGGCATACTCCTTTTGGGCGGGGCGTGCTAGCTATGCCCCAGGATACTCCTGGAAATCTGCACCTGTATGACCGACGACTTCAGGAAGATGCTATTAAAGACGGCCCTTCCCCAAGTGTTGCTACATTCCCGGGACATGGCAATTCAAAGGTCAAGGAATTCTTGTGGAGAAGTCGAGGAGGGATTACAGACGAGGGGGTCGACAATCGTGAATTCCAACTAGTCTCTTGGGGGGATGATAACCATTTACGACTTCAGCACGTCGATCCACAAACACTCGAGGGAGTTGGTTATGTAAAAGGTACTCGGGTCCTCAAGAAATTGAGTTTGACTCGCCAGGGTGCCGTGTATAAGACGTTTCGCACTGTTGAAAATTCCCCCATCGAGAAAAAAAACCCTACAATTTCGGGTCCCCGACCTGCAAGTTCCGGCTTCAAGGTTAGTGCATTGAAGGTGGTGGGAATGAAAAAAATGGCTTTGCCTCGGAACAATCGAACTCATATGATGGTTCGAGCTCCTGCGATATCAGGCAAAGACAAATCTCTTAAGCACGACGACCAAAACCAAAATCAAATTGGTTGGATGAGTGGAATCAAATTCAGCAAGCCGGAGCATAGAAGTGCTTCACAACTACGACCTTCGTCGAGAAGATTTTCCCTTCTGAATCCAGAACTCACGGACGAAGAGGATTGGGACCCCCCCGAGAGCTTGCATGATGAGATTATCCGTATTCACGAACAACTCCCCAAGATTACTTTCGACGATGTGAACATGGACACAAGGACCTTGGTCGCGTCGATGAATGGACCATGGGGAGAGGACGGGCATCCTATTTATATCAAAGTCATTGTGGCATTCCCAGACCAGTATCCTGAGTCGAAAGCCCCAACTTTCACCATAGGCAAGACATCACTCATGTCAGATGAGGTATATGAAAAATTGAAACGGGAAGTACAACAAATATCTGCAGGCTCTGTGGCGCGGAGGCGAGGATGCCTGGAAGCCACCCTCTGTTATCTCCTAGGCGAGATCAATCTTGAGGCAAGTACAACGTTCCTCAAAGATGATACTGATGACGACTTGGATGCTCTTGCCGACGAGAGTTCCAGCGATGACGACGATGGTGATATCCCAGCTGGTGCTTCAGCGATGATGTCTCAAGAACTAGACTCGAGTGTAGACATGCTTCCACCAATAAATCGCAATGCGAATGTTCCATTACCAAGGTTTTGCGGGGCTCGATTTTCAGCAACCGGCAAGCTCGTTTGTTTCTTCCCACCTAAAGAAGACAAGGTTAAATCACTTTTGGAGACCCTCGTTGCAAAGAACAATGCGCGTTCGCGTGGGGAACCCAGCTTTGAAACCTTTGGCCGCCTAAACAATAATACCTCGCCTGTCCCCCGAATCAAAGCGATGTCAATTGCATCAGAAAGCAAGTATGATTCTGATGAATCTGACGATTCCGAGGCGTCATCGTCTAGCGATTCAGACTCCTCTCACTACCGCGTTGCCCGTTTCCCAATGTCTGATTACTTCCGCCGATCGGCCCGTCGACCTTGGGGAAGAGCCTCTCCGACTATGCTGTCCCAGCGATCAAGTGCGGGAGGGACGGGAACGGGAACGGGTACTGGCACGGGATTGGGCAGGAGTAGACCCTCGAAGCCGAAAAATATCATAGCCCTTCATGATATCTCTGGTCTGCTTCCATCAAAGCAGGTACTCGCTGATGGCTATGCCATTTTCGGGGATGGACCAGATGTGTGTGAGCATAATGCAACGGTTGCTGAAATACATGGTTTCAGCGATCTTGCTGACGTCTGGAGATATGCAGCTCTGCTATTGCACAACGAGATCCCACTGGAAGTGTTAGATAAGCTCCATCATGGCGAGCCAGTCCTTGTCATAGCCCGAGATGCTATCAAACGGCAACGGAGCAATAGTGGATCTGATAGTGGAGTCGACATTTCCTTTGATGCGCAAGGGCGGCCGAATAGTCTGTCGGGACGAGTTAAGTGGGGTCATAGTCCACTGGCAAAGCAGCTCATCTGTGATTTATTCGCGCATTTCGAGTCTCTGGCAGATGTCCAGATGCTGGCAATGCTTTCATGCATATTCAACGAACCAGTTTCGAACGATGCAGTCTCGCGATCCGAGTCACAGTTGACACAGCCTCAGACGCCAATTTCAATGAAAACCCCAGCGTTCTCACTAGACTATTTTCCTACGGATTGGAGCAAGTATCTTAAGACTCCTAACCATTCTGCGGTATCGACCCCAAAGATCGCGCATACCCCTTCTGGCCTGTACGGATCTGTAGGCTCATCTACAGGAGCTTGGGGAAGCGATCCAGCATCGGCATCCTATTCTTGTGGGGAAACGCCCCCTCTTCGTACAAGTCTAGAACATCTCAATCACCAGACCCAAAGCCTATCTACATCGCCAGACAATCCTCGAGGCTATCGTCGCGCCAACTCAGGAATTGCTTCCAGTTTTGCCGCCAGCTTTTCTCGGCCATTCTCTATGACAGCATCATCCTCGCCCCCAAATCCACCCCCAAGCCGCAAGCGGCCAAGTCCAGTAGAGAACCTGATGAGCTCTATAGCACCAAGTGTTGTTACTTGGGGAAATACAACGGTTTTAGGCAGTGTAAGGGAACAGACGAATACCGGAAGATCATCACTGTCCGACGATGAAGATGCAAAGGACGGGTTTAAGCCAACAGTCTGCACTGGCATCAGCGTATCCATGGAAAACCAACATGCCTTCGATGACGAAGGATGCATAACGGCAGGCCTATTAGATCCAAGCGGTTCCTCGCTCTATGCAAGCTACCGCAGAGCTTACGCTGAGCTTCTCTACATCTGGGGCCATCCACTTGCTCGACTAGAAATACTCAAGTTCAACGGCCTCAAAGACCTTTTTTCTGATGTGGATAGCCCAGACACTAAGTCATTTGCAGGCTCCATGCTCTCCAACGATACCCACACGCTCAATAATCCGTCCCCTTCAATATCTCTTGGCAAGAAAGACCACAGCCACCCGCTATCGCCAGGCTTAGATCACGGTCTCGATGTAACCGGGTATTGCCTCAAGGATGAATGCCGTCTCGAACCACTAAGTCCAAGTACTGGAGGCGGCGCCATCGGTCGCTGTGAAAAATGCAAATCCACCCAACGTCAGCTCCGCTGCATCATTTGCTTGGAGCCTATCGGCGCGCTGTTTTCAGCTTGTCTTAATTGCAACTGTGCGACTCATCAGGACTGTCTGCTCGAGTATCACTCTTATGGCAACACCGAATGCCCAGGCGGATGCGACTGCGATTGTGGTGACAAAGCAAGCATTGGCCTGATTGAAAGCTGGGGGTTCCTGACGAGTGCTATTGAGCAAATGAGACTCTTGGATGCACAGAGTGTGGGAAAAGAGAAAGAGCTGCTGCATGAATGGGGTGGAGAGGAAAAAAGCGATTGGGATACTCTTGGTATTTCTGGTGGTGGGACGGGACGGGGTTACTCTACTTTGAGTAAGAGATTTGTTGGCGTTCGAACTGGGGACTGGGGCCTACCTAGTGGGAAGAAGAAAGCTAGTAGCCTGAGGAATGAAGAGTTGTTTTGATAGTAATTTTGAATATGGATGGATGTTGGGTGTTACGTGTTGGGTATCAGGCATTTGTATGAGTACAATCTAGGGCGTCAAGTAGGAGCAGGGCATATTGTATGCTGTATAATATCTTAATATCAAAGAATATTCACGAAGCCGTTGTGGCAGTTTTCGACTTTCGTGGTATTTTATAGAATGTTGTCCTTTTGAAGTCAGTATGCCAATCTGTTGTCGTCTTGCTTTGTAGGTTTTTGAAAACATTGAAGCATCATCTCGGGGTCTCTTGGCCACATTTTAATTCTTTCGTGCCTTCTTCATTCTGCTTGATCTACTGCACTTGATTGATACCCAACTGAAACCTCTGCCCAAGATGACTTTAGGGCAAAGAGCCTTTGGTCTACTCAAAGCAGAGTATCATGGAGGCTTTGCGGATCTATTGAGTGTCTAATAATTGAATAAAGTAAGCATCTCTTACATCACATCTGAAATACTAATTTGAACTCTGAAACATTATTAACTCTATATTTATAAAGATCGTCATAATCCATTCCATATCCACATTAGCACTCTTAACAACTCCTCTAATTACTTTACTCCACACAGCATTATACCTCGAACCAAAGCCTATTTTGGACGTCAAACTGGCAAGCCAACCTGTTGGCGGCTTGGTGACGCGGGTACATTATGTTTTGGGGGGCTCATATAGCCACTCGATAGTCCGGTATTGGATCTAGACGGTTTCCTTGTCATGATGACCGTTGGTTGGCGCAGCTCCAGCCGACGCAGGTGCCTTTTCTGATTTGGCTACTCGTACTCCACTTAAGTCAAAAACAGGAAGCGTGATCGGGAAGTTAACCGAGACCAGGGTCAGCGCGAAGAAGAAGTACCATCCGAATATCGAAGCCACGAAGCCAAACGCACCAGAAGCCTGTTTATGTCAGCCGTATACTTTTCTTTGAATTGTGTCAAAACGCACAGTCTGTACTTTCGAGGCGTTTGAGCCGCCGTCGGCGAGCCGGAAGAAGGCAGCGGCGAGCAGGGCGAAGAAGAGGAAGACAAAGAATTCGAGGAGTGTGTAGCAAAGGTTTGTTCGAAGCGCACAGATACAAGCCAGGAAGGAGAATACTGCCATGAAGACCAAGTAAAATCCTGGATTCCTTCGTTAGCATCAAAGTCTTCAAAGATTGGATTGGCTTACCGAAACTCGCGTTGAAGCCCATGGATGATAGTCCTGCTGTTGCATTGGTCGCATCGGGGGAATAGTGTTCATAAGCTCCAAAGTAAGGCGTTAGAGTTGCGCCCAAGGCTAGCCAGAAACTTCCTGGAAATACTGTGTCAGCAATGGTCTGGTTTGGGATACGAATAGGAGTCGGAAAGCCATACCATAGCCACAGAACAGAATGAACTGGAATGTGTTGCCTAACAAGAACTCTAGAAGGCCACTGAGGATCATCAAAAGTCCACCGGTAAAGTAGTAAACTCCCCTAGATGACTTGTTAGTCGCGACTTCAAGAAATGGGGCAGATTAAACTGATGAAGACTAACGTGGATGCAGCACCGAGAACGCCGGCTCCTCTCCAACCCATGAGATCGCAAGACAGCGGGGTTAAACTCATGACCAAGCCCAGAATAGCTCTTATCAAAATGGTCAGCAAATACACTTGCCATCCATGATTGTCTTAAGCAGCAATTACATACAAGGGCGTTGGATTTCCAAAGGCGGCACGAAAGTCCCTTGTTTTGTTCGACGGCGATGACAGGTACATCCTCTCGAACTGTTCTGGCGTCAACGACACTGTCGTGACTGCATTACTTGACTCTGCGCTGGCCATTCTGTATGCTGGCTTTTAAACTCCGGAAATTGGGGGGAATAACAGTAAAGTTGCTGGGATTGTTGTGGTTAGTATGTGTGTGACCAATATTCACTCCAGACGGCGCTTGAAGGGTATCTTATATCTAGCACATATTCCAGTCCCCACAGTTCTCGGAAACGCTGGGAATACTTTTCGCTATAGAAACTAATCTAGAGCTTTCAAACGTCTTGGATCGACCTCCTCGTGGTCTCTACCTCACGTTGTTTATAGATCAAGTCACTCCATCTCATATCACATCTGGCGACTTTAACTAAGATCGGCGTTAGTGTTTCTGCTCATGGACGTTCAAGTGGCCCCCAAATGCATAAGAGTGGAGAAAGAGACTCAGTCATGTATGTTTATGGGGTGAGCTCAGACGATTTCGTCGCTGTTTGCCGCGTCGTATGATATTTGCTGCTTAACGTACGGAGAGAACCTCCGGATATGCCGGCTTTTATTGTACGGGGTAGATCTTCGGATTTCGGTCGGGTGAACAACAAACTAACATTCAAATAAAAAAACCCTTACTAACTTATCTGTTGGAGTGCGCTGGCACCTTCTCCTACGGCTTTCTTTCCCTTCCCCACTATATTTAGGTATGATTAATAAATAGAATATGATAGAGTGGGCGGGCAGGTAATGGAATGGAATCACCAACGCCCCGAAGCTTTTTGTAGGGCCGCGGGGCAGTAGGATGGAGAGAGTATTATAAGAGGTAATACTCGTAGCTATAAAAAATTGGCTAGTTTAGAAGGGATAAAGTAAAGTAAAGTAAAGGGGGTGGATACGTCGGAACGAACCCCCACGAGTGTAAAGAGTTGATTTTTTATGGAATTTTGGCATGTAAGCACTTAAAACCCTCTATTTTAATATGGTAAAATCTACCTAGCAACTACTAAACAATAAATGATTCGCGTGGAGGGGTTCGCTCCGAGGTGTCCACCCCCTTTATCCTTTCGTTTCGCCTAGCGTGTTTTTCTCATTGCCTTTTTTGACCAGGCCCGGTATGCGCACGCAGTAACGAAGAGCTAGCTTAACGTATAATATATCTAATGCCCTTTTAGTAGAAGTCGATCTGCACACAAATTGAAACCGTCTATATCATCTAAGCGGTCTTATTTTACTATTTCGGAGAGCTCAGTCATCGAGGTAGGCGAAGTGGGTAAGGGAGCCAAATATATATATATATATATATATATACGGAAGTAAATATATAACAGCAGGTATTCGTCGGTGCTCACACGGTCACACCACACACCTGCTAGTCTGGTGTTTACAGCCCTTTTTTACAGTACTTGTATACAATTTACCCCGCTATCGGTCGAGTGACAGAGGGATTAGTAGTTGTATTTCACTTCATAGCCTCAGATTCTCTGGGTACGCGGCTGGTGCGGTTTAAACAATGGATTTTTCAAGTGAAATTCTTGTACAATGATGCTCTCTTGATGAGATAGGAGGAAAGTATAACAAAAAACCACGGCTATTATGATCCGTACCACAAGCAAAGAAACACAAGCCCTAAACAACCACAAGACACACCCACCCCTACAAGCATGTTACTGTAACCGTAAATATGTCAGTAACAGAATTGTCTCTTATTTCCCTATGAAGCCTGTCCATTGCCGTTGTAAAGGTGATCACCGTCCTTGTCGCTGAGGTCAATCGTCATATATGCAAGCGCAGCCTGACATTTCTTGCCCTGTATCGTAATTGAATGATCGTTTTTAACAGCATCGCGATAGCTGGGTTTAAGGGTGCTGCCGTATTGTTGCTTGGCATAGAAGGTGGAAGCGTGCTCCATGGCCTTCTCGCACATGGCCACCACATCGTAATTCTCGAGGTTTGGACTGTTACCAGTAAAGGTAACCCACATACGCAAGTAATGTCCCTTATGAGTAATGCTCATATCATGTTTATGACTTCCTTGTATGTTATCTTTGAAGGTAGTCACATTTTTTGTTGAAGTCTTGTCATAATCGGATAATCCATTACAGATCGGAGTGGGCCATTGTTTCAAGAGGTGATCCGGTTCTAGGAAGGTTGATAGGACAGAAGATTTCGCCTTCCCTTGCTTTTTACCATCAACATAGAAACCGTCGACGGCATCATCATTGATTGTAATGTCGTCGAGCGATGACCTCGCGTTGAGTCTTCCGACGTTTCTTTTTGCTGCAACCTGCGCACCCCGGATTCTGAGAGGAGGGATCTGATCTCGCGTTGAAATAATCTCATTGGCTCGTGGGCGAGCAAAAGAGAGCCCAGTCGTGAGGGAGAGCAGAAGAAGAGAGTATGCAAAAGTCGGTGCATGCATGTTGTTCCAAGGTTTGCGACAAGAAAGACTATAGAGCTTTCAACGATAATGCGAAATAATGAGTGACTTGGTTTGGACTGAGTAAGTTGCAATGCTGTGATCAGACCTAGGAAATGGACGCCCGGGTGCTTGCTGGAGCCTCTACTGGTGGGTATTCCACCCATTATATATTAGAGGAATAGATGTCTAGATATCTCGTTAATAAACCCTGAAAGCTATTTTTAGTATTAAGTTCCATATTCTAGGGCCCACTTTAAGTCATTTTTCAGGATTCTTATCAGGATGCTCTTAGGCTCCGATTTTTATATCAAGGATATCTTTATTTTATAAAAACTCGGGTTTATACCTTACCCGCTAGAATCCGCCTGGATGATACCTGTAGAGGCTTTGCACGGGTTCCCAGGGGTAGACCCGCTCCATTTCCTAGGTCTAGCTATAATAATATTCTTTGTAGAACACCATCTAGTCGAGAAAACTTCACTTTAGTTATAGCTGGCAGTCTTTGTATACCCAGAAGCATAGCAGATACCAGTCTCCCTAGATCCTTTCAGACAGATAGAAATCATGGTAAATGGAATGAACAGATTGTTAATCCATCATCTTTGATTTCCTCTGTGATAAATTGTGACTGATATGGAGGCAGTGTGGTTTCTCCTAACTGATAATAAGCTAGAATCTAGATGTCCGCTAAGAGATCCCATCAAGACTTTAGTCTCACCAAGTTTACGTATGAATTCTTGATTCCTCTCTCATAATGTCCTACTGGACTGTAGTTTTTTTCCAATTTTCGAGTTGGATAAGGATTCAACCCTGGTATGACACATTGCTTTTCCTGAATAAGAAGAAAGAGATTTTTATATGATATTAACGCTTATTGTTATCATGTTATCCAGAAATATAATAGACGAGCAAATAAAAGGGTTATCTTATAAAAGTTAAATAATTCATGTAGTAGCTTAAGGATTAGCATGGGATAATCGCTTATATAGGATGATCGCCTATATAGGACATTCGCTTACATACGCTAACTATGACCGAAGGGAGGAGCTGGTGGAGCTAAGAAGGAAGACCGACTATTAGTAACACTAGACGGAAGCTCTACTTCACTCATGCCAGAATCTTTCTCCGGCCTCTAATTTCATTGCCTCATTTCCCTATTGGAATTACGTTATCATCCTTCATCCCGTATCGATAAATTATATCTTGGGCTGCTCTGTAGAGTCTAGACGATGTGTTCAATCCTTTCGCTGAATATTCATGAGCCATCCCCAAGTTGGGAAAATATCGCGACCCCATGTGTATTATTGTGAAGTTACCACAAGGTGTTCAATCCTCCAGTTCCAGTAAAAAATTTGCGAAGCCTCAATTTACTTCCATTTCGGTCTTTTGACCTGCTCTATTGGGTCGTTCATAATGTCACTAGTCATCTACAGCTTCATCTGTGGCAAAATTTCCATTAAAATGTACGTATAGTGGCAAGGAGCTCAGATGAATAGTCCGGAGCACAAACACTAGATTTTGATTGGACTAGAGACAAAATTAAATAAAGCTGTTAATGAACTCGATCTCCTATAAAGTCCACCGACACACCCTACTCTTGTTAATCACTTCTCCCAGAGTCTTTCTTCTTATCCTCAATCGATCAAATCTGCTCACAACTACATATATTTCAACATGCAACTTAATATTTTGCGCAAGTCTACGCCGCTCATTTCTTTAAGGATAAGGCTATGGTCCTAAGAAGAAAACTATGTACGACTCAGCACTACTTCGCAAAGGCGGGAACAAGTCATTTGTAAAGCTTCCGGATCGTGCGGGGGATCTGAGCAGCTCGCCTTACCCTGGAAAGAACTTTCCGGGAGTCTTTAATTATCATCATTCCTATGAAATCCAAAGAAGATCCACTCTACCACGACCCTAAAGCTGTTGTCGACGATAGGCCAGCTAGTGAAATGGGGGTTTTGACAGACCAGCGAGAGTACGAGCAACCCTATCAAGACATCTTGTAGATGTCATCCGGCAAAACTGGCCCGAAATCGACAGCGTCAAGGAGGTTCGTTACGAAGCACTCAATCAATACAACGCCGATGATGATGACCGACCCAAAGTCGGAGCAGATGGCAAAATTTCCGGCAAAACGCTTTCGGCCAATGATGAAGTGCGGCTCTGGATAGACAGTACCACCAGGTACTAAAAAGTTCCAAATGACCCTCCATTGAATCAAATGGTGCGGATCGATAGGATGATCAAAGACAATACTGGGCGCACGCCTCTCGACTACGCCTCTGGTCTAGAAATGGTTTCTCTCCTCAGCAGTTAAATGGATCTAGGGGATCATGATTTTCCTAATAGTATCAAAATTATTTGATGTGCTTGGCCCAGGTTTAGACCTTTTAGGAGAATCCAGGACTTTCACTTCTGGCTTCGTGATGGGGTCCAGCAAAAGAGCATCCCGAGGTCGATAATTTGCACATGACTGACCAGGAATGGAAGGGCATTTGAGAAATGGCGGTCAAACAACATGGGACGTGGTCGGAACTTGCTTTCACTTATAGAGAGTTGAAAATGGAAATCATGCGCCAGAAGTGGCGGGGAGAAATATAAGAACAATTGCACTGATGAGTGGGGATCTGTTCTACATATAATTTTGGGTCTTTGGGCTGCATTGCACGATTGAAAAAATCCAGATACATTGACATGCCTTCCAGCCAACGCACAACCTCCTTTTTTCCCCTTCAAAGGCATTCCAAGTGCAAGCCTGAACTGGAATACTGGGAAGTTGGGAAGAACTTTGGCTACAAGTCTCTACCGCCATAACTAGATATATCAATTGTCACTAACGTAATAGATACATTTGTGTATGAAGATCTGCAAGGTGCAAGTATATTTGACGCTGGAATAGGGGCTTAAAAGGAGACATCTCGCTTAGTGATAACCAAGAGACGGCTTCTTTCCTCCAAAAGTTGGAGAGCCAACATAAGCAATAGGTATGCAAAGCTCCTCACAAGAGCACATGCTTAGAGTAGCTAAGAATGTCTCACAAGATATGAAGCAATTAAAACCACTTCAATTACAAAATTTCTCCAAACATTGATTAGGTATGCTTGGTGTTGCTTCTAGACTCGGCTTAGCGCCACTTGGAAGCGGGCGCGGGCCCAACGTTAAGTTTTCTCGCGAACGATACCATACCTGACTCAAACGCCACCCAATTGTCACTCACTCTCTTTCCCATTTCCACTCTCTGTGCTTTTATTGCGTACCATACATAATCTTCGTTTAAGTGAGATCTTGCAGAGACCAGACAGAGTTCGTTTCCATAGCCAGGCTACTGTCGACGCTACAGTACTCCAACCAACCGCATGCCTTGTTGATAGGTTCCCATCACCGGCCACAAGATGCTCTTGATGAGAACCCCCCAGCCAAAGGCTGCACGGAGTTTCTTCCTCGCAGTAAACGCCATATCCTCATCCCGCATCCAATGCTCGCGTTTTTCATCACAGCAGAAGCAAACACCAAGATACCGCGCCGTGGTAATAGGTGCCGGTCCCGGCGGCATATGTGCCGTCGGGAACCTGCTCGAACAGAAGAAAGCACCCATTCTCTGGGTCGATGAGCTATTTCAGGGCGGGAGGTTGAATGAGTATTATAGAGAAGTACCAAGGTATGTATGAATGCGACGCTTTTAATTTTCATGGACGACACGTGATCTAACGAGAGGTAGCAACACGAAGGTGAAGCGGTTCGTAGATTATGCAGAGGGCGTGCAGCCGTTCAGAGACGTGGTGAAAGAGGCGGAGGAACCGAATGCGTATACGCATCTGAAGGGGTTGGATCAGGAGGACACGTGCCATATTGCTCAAGCAGCGGACTTGTGTATCATGTTGACGAAAGGATTGGGTTTGGACCGAGCGGTGACAAAGCAGGTTGGGAATGTATCTAGGGCGTCGTGGTCAGAGGTAAGCTGTTTGAACCCTGCCCGATGCGCGTTTCGCACGCTGATGCCAATCAGGCAAACAACTGGACCGTCGAGATAAAACCCGACCAGGCGGGCTCTGGCCCACTCTCCGTCTCTTCCGATCTTCTGATTCTCTGCAACGGCGCCGCTCCCACAACTGGTCCGCTGCCGGTCAAGAATATCCAAGAAATCAGCCTCGACCCCGCTCTCAAACCATCTCTCATCGCTGAAATCCTCCCGGCAGACAAGGACCTAACAGTAGCTGTAATCGGTGCATCTCACAGCGCCATCCTCGTTCTCCGGAACCTCTACAACCTCGCTAGCACTTCTCATCCTAGACTACGTATAAAATGGTTCACGCGCCACCCTTTGCGGTATGCGGAGGAGAAAGACGGGTGGATATTAAGAGACAATACCGGTCTAAAAGGTGCGGTAGCTACATGGGCGAAAGAAAATCTCGAGGAAGACAGATTACCATCCTCAGACGTCAGCCGCTTCTTGGAAAAAGTATCTACGACGAAAGAAAAAGAGCAAGAAACATATCTTGCGCACCTACCATCTTGCACGCACGTCGTGCAAGCCATTGGTTTCAAGCATAGCGAGTTGCCGGTGCTGGAACGCGCAGGAAAGAAGTTGGAGCTTGTGTATGATCATGACACTGGGGGATTTGGGGATAAGGAGGGCAAGAGGGTCAGGGGCTTGTATGGAGCTGGGATTGCGTGGCCTGAGAAGGTGACGGATCCTGAGGGGAATGTGGAGATGGCGGTGGGGTTGGCGAAGTTTATGAAGTATTTGAAGAGAGTTGTTCCGGAATGGAGGGCTTAGACGGATGGGCGCATGGGAAGCAGACAAGACAGGACGGTAGAAAAAACGGTTCCTCGCATGGTGGTATTGATAATTGCAGACAAAATCTGGAGTTAAAGGGTTAAAACCCACAGGGTTTAGGAGCATTTTAAACATTCAGAAAATTGGGTATCTAGGGTCTTCAAGACCAGATTTGTACATGTATTTACGAAACAACACATCCTCATCCGCCATGCCACGAGAACCAACTCACTGTATCGAAAGCGTGATCTGACATGATTGATCCTACCACAGCCCCCACAACCTCGGTGCAAGCCAAGATGTAACCGATAGGGCCGTAATCGTGAAAGGAGGCAGAAGGAATCCAATCCCGCTCTCGTTCAGCGTTCGACTTCGCGAGGCGAAAAAGTACGCCGCGTCCGATGTCGCGATAGCCAGAACCATCAATAATGACGATACATCGTGTGTGCTCTTCCGTTCAGTTCCAGCCATGCCATAAATAATTCCATCAAGTCGCTGTGCCATCTTCACATTAGAAAACTCTCTCTCCACTCTTTCCTTGCCTGCTCTGCCAATAGCTTCCAAGTCCTCCTTGGACATTTTGTGCAGCACCTTATCCATGACTGCAGTCCAGCCCTCGGTATCTTCAGGCGAGCAATGCCAGCCTGTCTTGCCGTCAAGAACGGTCTCGAGAGGCCCGCCTGTATTTGCTGCCAGAACAGGAACACCCACTAGCATGGCCTCCAGAGGAACAATGCCAAAGTGCTCGTTGGAGGGAGTATATACAAGGAGGCATGCCGATTTGAGAAGCATGTCTTTCAGTGTGCTTGGTACTGATTGCAAAAATAGAACATCCACATCATCGGAGACATTCAAAGCTGTCACGATATTTCCCGCGGTGACAGTCTTGAGGCCGAATGATTCGGCCAGAGTAACAAGCTCCTTGTGATATAGCACGTTTTCTTGCACCCGGTTATCGTATCCACCTAAGGTGCGTCAGCATAATTTCTTAAATACCAGTAATGTGACGAACCTGCGAGTACAAGTCTCACGCCTTTCCGCCCCTGTTTCCCAAGCCCTGCGTATGCTTTAACTGCCAGGCCAATATCCTTCTTCCTTTCAAATCGATTTATGCTCAACAAGACTTTCTTGCCTTTCCAAGCAGCAATAATGCCTTCACTCTCTTCGAAAGTTTTCTCTTTAACATCCACACAAGGATAGACAATCTTTAGATCCTTCGACTTAGCAAGACCCGGCCAGACTTTCCCCACCATTCCCTTTGTGAAACCCGAATTTACTGCTACTGAGTCCGCAAAGCTCATACTCCATTGCTCGAGAGCATCAAACGGTACTCTGTAGACGCGCTTCAACAGCGACGACCGGCCGTGGGCGAGCAAGAGATCGGGGAAATGGCAGTAGAATAATATGCGGGTATCAGGGTATAAATATGCTAGCAATGGTAGACCAGCACTTAGCTGATCTACTACGAAAGCGTCTGGTTCTAATATGCTGAGCTCAGATGTGAAGTATGTCCAAAGGATGAGGTGTAGTTGTCGCAGAACGGCGCATATGATGGAGAATCGAGATAGGATGGAAGCGGGGACTAGCCAGTTACCGCGGACGCGTACATCGAGGGTTCCTATTGGAAATGCGTTAAAGGAAGACATTTCAATAGGAGACATAATTTCAGCATACCATCTCGAGCTTCGTCGAAGCAGTGTTTTGGGTCGCAATGGCTTGTGAACATAACGACTTTATGGCCACGGTTCTGGAGTCCTACTGCGGCATCGATGATCAATCTTTCTGCCCCTCCAATCCCCAAATCGGGATGGAAGAACAAGATTGTCTTGGGCTCCTCTACCGCCGCCATGTTGCTTCAAGTTTGAAGTGGGATGTTTGATATTGACAGATCTCGCGAAAAGATACGCATACGCAGTGCAGTCCTACTCTTAATCTAAAGCCTTGCGCTAAAAGGACCCCTGTCCTACTTAGCTTTCCCCAGCCTTGCAAAAAGGGCAATGTTGCCTTCACTTCCACCAGCACTTTTTTAGTTTTATAAAAGGGGCTAAAAAGTCCTAAATGCAAGAGAAACTGCTTAGTACGCAGAGACGAAAAACATTTGACGTCAAAAAGAATCTCTATGGCTCAAACCTGACTTGCCGAGGTTCAACTGATTGCTATTCTGAATAGCACATGGAAGCACTAGTGAACCTCTATGCTCAACAACCAATCTATCAATCCATCCTCCATCTCTATTTCCCCTATTTACATATTTCAAAATCACCAAAATGGCAACTAAAACTCTCTTTGAACTCCCAATTCTCTCCTCGCCCACGGCCACCAGCGCCAGCGGCACCGTGATCGTCACCACCTCAACTCCAGGAATCTACCTCCTAACCTTCACTTCACCCCCCGACAACCGGCTCCTCACGCCCTTCTGCCAAACTCTCCTCCTAGCCCTCGATATAATTGAGCACGAATACCCACCCGGTGTTCTGATAACCACATCCGGGATCCAGAAGTTCTACAGCAACGGTCTAGACCTTCAACATGCCTCCTCAACCAAGGGATTCTTCCACAACAGTCTCTTCGCTCTTTTCAGACGGCTTCTGACGTGCGTTGAGTTCTCGTTTTTTGAAAACCTTTAAACTTATTAATTGTTGTAGATATCCTATGCCGACAGTAGCGCTAGTCAATGGACATGCGTTTGCCGGAGGCTTCATGTTAGCCATGTACCACGACTACAGAATCTTCAACCCTTCCCGCGGTTTCCTCTGCCTCAACGAGCTAGATCTCGGTGTACCCCTCCGCCCAGCCATGTCTTCCATTTTCAGGCAGAAACTCACGCCCAGCGTCTACAAACCCATGGTGCTGGAAGCGAAACGCTTCTCGGCCAAAGAAGCGCTAGAAGGTGGTATTGTGGATGTGCTGGGGGGGTTAGATGAGGCGGTGAAGTTTGTGGGGGAGAGGGGATTGGTGGGGAAGGGGAAGACGGGTGTTTATGGCGTGTTGAAGAAGGAGATGTATCGGGAGACGCTGGGGTATTTGGAGGGGAGTGTGGAAGAGGATAACAGGATGGAGAGGGAGGCAGAAAATGAAAATAAGAGGGGCGAGGAGGCAAGGGGGAGGGTGCAGGAGTGGAAAAGAAATACGAGTGGTGCTGCTAAGTTGTAGATGGTGAGCAAACTCAGGAAGAGTTTGAGGGTTCATAAATGGCGGTTCTTTGTGGAGAAGGCCGTAAAAGATTGTAGGAGTTAACCGTGAGCGCGTAGTAGAAGTCAGCCAACTATAACGAGTATTGAGGATTTGTCTTCACTCCGATCAGAAATGGGACGGCAAATTTCAATCAAGAGTTCATTCATTCCATTCCAGTCATTATTGATGCTCGGTGATGTACATAACAAAACGCCCTTTTCCAATACCCCGTTCCGCCAACGCCTGCTGGCGTTTATACAATAATTGAGCTCAGACATCCCATGCCCACCATAAACACACATCCAAACGCCCAATATTCATTCAAGCAAAGCTATCCTCAGCAGGCCATGTCTCTTCTCGAACCGGCTCCACCACGGGCTCCGGCTCCCCGTCCGGCTCCTTCAAAGTGCTGCTCCCTTCACTGGACACACCAAACGGTGTTTGGTTTCCATTCACCATTAAAACTCCTGACTGAACCAGGGTATTCCAAATCCCATCCCTTAAATCCATTGTCGACCTTTTGACATCCAAACCATCCAGTATTTTCAGCCGAGGACAACCACCCAGTACTAACATCTCGTATATCCTCCTCGTCATCTTCGTCTCCAAGTCTAGACACCCTACATACTTCGAATCTCTCTCGCTATCCACAGTTCCAATGGTGAAAGGCTCCAAGACCTCTCCACCGTCAGCGACCTTGCGTATAGCCAGAGCAGTATTTAAGAGAGCTGGATAGAAGCCCAGCGTCAACTGATTGCTCCTAAGATCAACTGTCGAAAGGGAAGAGAATTGCGACAGCATGCTTGTCGTATTCCTCAGCTTTGCCAGTCGGTTGCCTGCCAAGTAAAGCCTCTTCAGACGCCGAATACCATGGAGCGGTTTAAGGTCTTTGAGCGCGTTGAAATTCAGATTCAAGACTCGAGTGTTAGGGAACAATTGTCCGAAATTAGCAGGAAGAGACTCCAGTCCGCAATTGGCGAGCTCCAAGTACTGCAAGTTGAGAAAGACGGCGCTGGGATTGAAGATAGAAAGGAGATTTCCGGATAGGAAGAGCTTGCGGATTTCGAACGCTTGGGACAAAAACAACATGTCGATTATTGCACCATCCCGCTGTTCTCGCATCGATAGACTGTCGAGATGCTTCGTTTTGAGGATACCGCTTACAGTACCCAGGCGATTGCGATCAAGATACAGCAAACGGAGACTGGGAAATGGGCTGACATCAATAGAAGTCAGGTTGTTCCCAGTCAACCGGAGATAATTCAGATTCCAGAGTAGCTTACTGCCATTTGGCGAGAAGCTAGAAATTTGGTTGTCTTCCAGGTTTAGGTTCGACAATGACGAGAGTTCGTCGATATTTTGGACGTCTCTGATCTGGTTGTGTTTGAGATCAAGGCTTGTCAATCTCTGGAGCCTGGTAGCGCTGAAGTCGATGGACTCAAGCATATTGCCCCTCAAACGCAGACTCAATAACCCATCAAGTTGTCCAATGCCATCTAGGGAGGTGATTTTGTTGTTATCCGCACGCAAGCCTCTTAGGTGCACCAAACACTTGAGTCCTGAGAGAGACTCAATCCCGTTGTTTGAGATGTCGATGTACTGTAGATTGCTGAGATGGTTCCATGCTGTTAGATTTGTGAGACAGTTGTGCGTCATTCGTAAGTGTCGAACGGATGATGGAGCACCATTAAGCTGACTTATCTGGTTATGAGAAACATCGAGTTCCTCGATCTTCCCACAAAATTCATCTAGCTTGTGGAGAGTCGTGAGTCTCTTCTCCTGCAACTCCATCTGCTTCAAGTCCTCCCAGAATGGTTCATACGGTTCAACCTCTGTAATCCTTTCCACCAGAGCCTTGATCGACAAGGACAAAGTTCTTTGTTGACCCTCACCAAGGGTATATCTCTGTCTCGCGGCAACGTAACTAACGTCTAAACCAAAAGATTTGTCTTCGTGGTGTATGGTGAAATCGGAGAGCGGAGTGAGGCTGAGATTTCCTATCTCATGCGATGGTCTAGGCGTAGCATAAACCATGCTTACTTCCCGCTTCGGCGCGGGTGTCGTTACAATAACGCTGACGCTTCGTCGATACAAATCATCATTTTGTTCGTCAGAATACTCTTCATCCCGTTCATCAATGCGTGATACTGGTCTTCCCGAAAATGTTTGACGCCCAATAGAAATTCCACGAGACGCTTTTCTGACCGAGGAACGAGTGCTAGTTGCGGTTTCCCTGTGACTGCTGCTTCTCTTTTTGACAACGATGCTGTCTTCGTGGGCATCCGCGAGTCCGCTCGAGTCCGAATTGTTAGTTTCTTCCGTGCTACGCTGGAAACTATTTTCGACATTGTAGTCGAGTGGATTGATGATTGAAGCTATTGGAGACGAGAATGATATTGTGACATTGCGACGCCGCGGACTTTCTGAAACTCGATCTTCATGGATAGATATCTCCCTTTCAAAATCCTCGGTAGGTTTCGCTATGATCTTAGTCTGAGCAGACATTTTTCGATCTGTCTCTTTGTTTGATTCATGGAATACCGGCAAGCTAGTGGTGTGAGCTTGTTTGTTTTCCCAAGAAGACAATGTACTCTTGGTCTTTGGCGCTGTACCTCCTGGGGTCAAACCAAAGAGGTTCGAAGGGTCAAAGTTAAATGGGGATTGACCAGGATTATTCGAAGCAGGAGCTTGGTAAGTAGAACTATTCTGTTGCAAAGGCGTTGGAACTGGAGTATTCTTGGTGTCACTGAGTGTTTGCGCCTCCTGCCTCAATCCAGCGGCCGCTGCTTTGATTCGTTGCCGTTCTTGCGTTTCATCCACTGACAAGTCAGGAATATCTCCAAAGGGGTCATCTTCCGTTTCGTCCGCTGAGAATATTCCTTGTCCGCGACTCTCGGCGCTGACACTCTTCCCCTTGAACCAGATCTTCTTCTCGCGGTCAAAGACCATACCAGCAAGCTGTTCGGGGATCAAATGAGAAACAGTATGAGGGGCAATGACGCGCCTTGAGTCTGAGCCTCTCGATGAGCCAGTCGGAATAGAACGTGTTGTTGACTGGCTAGATGAAGCATTGGACCCATGAGACGGATACTCGGCTTCCTTTGAATCCTCGCTCATCGTTGGAACTGATGAAGCTGAATGTTTACGCTTTCGCTGAAGTTCAGGATTCTCGGATATTCGAATATTGGATGGCTCGCTCTCCAGAATATTGCCCGACCTCAGGAATCTGCCCGAAGCCCATGAAATCGTCTCATTCGTCATTCGTTCAATCTCTTTAGCCTCCTCAACTGCTTCTTTAGCCATAGCCATGGTTCGTATTGAAGACGCAACGACATCCTCCCTATCATTCTTCTCCTGATACTTGCGAAGGTGATCCAAAATTACGGGATCCTCTTGCATAACAGGCGCCCTTGTAATGGGTTTTCCATCACGACTCGGAGGCCTTGAGAACGGTTCCTGCGTAGACTCCTGGTATGAATCTTCAATGCTTTCTTCTTCTGCGTCTCCTTCGGGTATCCTGTTTCTATCATTCTCTGCCTCGGATTCCTCAACACTGGTCAGACCACTCCGCGGTCTCGCTTTACCCCGGATTCCTGCCATGATCTTTTTGGCTTCATCAAGAAAATCTTGTGTTGTGACAGATCCTTTGCGGCTCTCGTCGCGTATGTGCTGACTGGCACCAAGAGCTGGGGAGATCTTTAAAGGATCCGTCGTGTCAAGTTCAGCTTGTATTTGCGCGATCCTCTGCTCTTGAAGTACTCGTGCCTTTTCGATGGTAGGCATGTCTAACTCCACAAGCGGAGGTCGTTCATTTTGTTGACTACTTCCTTGGCTCGGTGTGGGTGTCCGAGGTCTCAATATCTGACGCATGGCGAGGACTTTTGGGTTAGCCGCCTGCTGGTCATCTAGATGCCTTGCATCCTTCCGTTTTCCAATAACAGATTGCATCTGCTGGTGAGTTTCTCTCAAAGAATCAATCCCGGCGCTATCGTCGCCTACTTCCAACTGGCTGATATCTTGATTTTGTAAGGTCCGTCGCCGTTTTGGGGTGGGATCTTTCAAGGGGGACTTTGGTAACCTCTTTCCCTCTGAATCTCCATTCCTTTTCCTTGGTGTATCCAGATCCTCCAGCTTTTGGGATGTTGGCATCTCGGTTGATATCTCCGAAGTGCTAGTAGTCGGCCGTATTATCTTGCGAACATTGATAGTGCGCTTTGTTGTGTTTGTGGTGGTAGTGTGTCTGGACCGACGCGTCATCACCATCTCCTCGTCCAGAGCTGGAGATGGTTCCAATTGGAACTTGAATCTAGTTTGAGTTGGGTCAAGCACAGGGAGAGACATATTCTCTTTATCCTCATCTTGGCTGTTGAATCTACTCGAATCGCAGGATGCCTCCTCACTGAACTGAAATTCATCCAACTCTCCTTTCCCAAAGCTAGTGACTTGCCTAGATGTACGCGAATGGCTTTGGCCCTGTTGCCGTGGCTTAATTGGACTTGATTCAGCTACAGATCCCCCATTGGTATCGGATTTTGTTTGTTCCTGTCCCGGTACGGAATGCGCAAAACCCTCCTCGCTTCCATCAAAGTCTCCTTCGAATTGGCTCAGTCGGCGTAAGAGTTTTTGCTTAGTGAAAGTATCATAAGTGCCGAAAATTTTCAGCGGACTGCCTGAACTGGTTTCATGTGGCCTCTCATTGGGTTTAGAGGGACTTGAATGTGGCGTTTGGGGAATTGGAGATAGACCCTCGCCTGGAGGAACTTGAAGCTCGTTTGACGTTCGTGTCTTCCTGACGTTAGGTAGTTGCTTTGGCGTGCTTGCTTGCATCGACTCTTCCGGTAGCATTGCTGAATCATCTATGGCAGGGAGCGAAGATGGGCTCAACATGCGTTTTTGAAAAGATCCCTCCTCGGAACGGCCCCCTCTGCGAGTATTGATAAACTGACCATTATGTGCAAAATCATCAGTGTCAGCTGTCATGTTTTCCAACACGATCCGTGAGCTTTTGTCCAGGGTTTCGCTGACTTGAAGTGGGCTATCTTCTCGAATGTCCTCTAATCGTTGTTTAAGTTCCGCCACTGGTGTCTTTGCAGAAAAATCAATATTTCCGTCGATAGTATTGTGTCTCGACACATATATTGGACTGAGCTCTTCGTTGCGCATGTCGCTTTGCCCACTCACTGTCCGTCCTGCTACTTCCTTTTGCGAAACTGAAGCTCCCATGCTCGAGTCGTAGCCCTGTCCACTTTGAAAAGTTGCAGCTCTTGGGTGAAAGTTACTACTTCGACTCAAATCTGATGCCGAGAACTCGCTGCCCTCGTCGTTGACCAGCTTGTATTTCATTGCTCGTGGTTTTCCGCGCTTTTGGTCTTCCATCTCTTCTCCCTGGCACGATACGATTTCCGACTCTCGAGTTTCTCTATTGATATTGTATGGAGGGGGGCTTGAAGGCATGGCGATACTCTCTTCCCCAGGTGTCTGTGCCTGCGTCTGGGGCTTTGATGGTAGTGGCGGCTGCGATTGAGGAGGCCGAAATAGGTTTTCGATACCAGCAGGGCTGAACAAATCGCGTTGCTCGCCATAGGCAACATCTCCATGCAACAGTCTCCTCTTCCATTCAGGTATTTCACCTGACACTCTCTTCGGTGATAAACTAGTGGATTTATGTTGAATTGTGTGGCATTGTGTTGATTGGGTTGTGGATGCAGATATTGTTCGAGAATGCCTTCCCCGCGCACTTCCCATTTCGTCGCGGAGTTTTGAAGGATTCTTAGATCCCCGCTGAGACAATGGAATATTGTGCTCATTACTACTGCGCTCACTGAGAGGGCTATCGGCAGCGGTCCATGTTTTCTTCTGGGGGTTGTATTTTGGGATACGACTCGACTTGGCGCGCGCGTCAGAAGATTCGGAGGTGTTCTCGGTCAGAGAGGGCAGTGAAGGTGCTGGAGAGCCAGATGACCTTGGTTGCGAAACCCAGTCTTCTGAAAGGGAATCCAACCATGCCTGTTCCATAGCAATGGCAATGTTGGAGGATGTCGCGGGAGGGTTTATGTCTCATTCGGCATGGGTTATGGTTTGCTGCTGTCGCGTCGGCGATTGTCTCGGTTTGAAGGATGTATCGATGGGTCTTCCTGGTCTGGCGGTGGGTTTCGGCGACCCTCTATGAAATACCTGTGGTAATATTGTAAATTGTCATTGTGAACGCGTAACGGTCGAGATGAATCCATACATCCATCCATGCGCGTTGTATGCAGTTCCAAGGCGCCAAGTCGCCGTAGCAACCGACTGCCCCACCAAAACAATGGCTTTTCTTCAGTGACAAGCCTCGATCTCTAAGAAGAAGTTCATGATCACTCTTGAAAGTAAATTTTCTGGATAAGCCAGCTTTGTGCCAAATAGGCGAAAGATGGGATAAACTGATTTATAAGCGGTTAATTGTTACATCTAGTGAAGATATATCATATGAGCAGTCGGCCTTTGCTATTGTCTCACATGTCGTTCTTGCAATTGAATGTCTAAATCGTCTCAGAACAACCAGGATTAAATAATTAGTATACCGGTATATCTCTATTCAAGATGTGTTTTAATGGTAATAGCAGATGAGTTTGACGGGTTCTGGTAAGGAAATGAGCCGTAGTATATTGCAAAATCTTTCTTTGGATGGAGAGGTCCTTTGTCAGTCGCGTAAATACCACTTTACGCCAAAGAAACGCCACCAGTCGCGACAATCCCATATGCTACCTAGTCAACGTCTTCAACCACGACCCCACCATCTCAACCCTATCCAATGCTATTTCAACTACCCTTTATCGCATGGGACCTTCATCACTATGTACTCTTCTGGCGGTAGGGCCTTGCGTAAGGGCAGCAAATCCCACGATGCGCCGTTTCACTACTCACCTGCGATCGCCCCGGAAGATGTGATCTGCGGGGGGAGCGATACAGAGGAGACCGAAGACGAAATACGGAGGAAGCACCTACGATACGAAGAGCAGGCGAGGAGATCTATGAGTGGGCATCTACCAGTTCTACAGTCGGTTCTTCTGCGGGGGCCTCTCACCAGAGAGAGCGGATGGGTGAACCCATGGCGGTATCAAAAACCAGAAAAGGAAACATGGTGGAGACCAGGAGCAAAGGATATGATGTTCAGGAAACAGGATGTAATGAAACGGGCTGCAGACCATGGGCTAGGGCATCTCAATCCAGCGGAAGCTCTTGCTTGGTGCAAGTCAACGGCCGCGGCTGAGGCTAGGGCTGCATCAAACGCTAGATCTGGATGGAGGGCTTTCGATTTGAAGTCTTCGCGGATGAGGGAGGATTCAGCAGGACTTTCAAGTCACCCGAATGAGGAAGAAAGGTTGAATGAACAGGCCGGCATACCCGACGAGAAAGTAACACCATACGGATATACGGAACAGAAGACTGAGAATGGAATGGGATTCAGGGACGTAGAAGAGAGCACGAGAGGGACTAAGAGGCCTGTTGATTCGAAATGGTTGAAAGGATCTTATGTTTCTAAGCGTGCTCGTTGGGAAGGACCAGCTCTATCTACGCCAACGCCCATGCCCGACCCTCATAGTGAGAGAGACCAACGCCGACAGTCAAAATTAAAAGAACGTGGGAGGTCACCTCCCGCAGCCCGTTCGAGAAGTTTGTTGCAGGACAAATTGCAGGCAGGTGCCCTTGAATTGCGCGAGGAGATCGCACCCGCCAATATCCTCACGTCGAGATGTCACTCGAAACAGAGAACTTTATCGATGAAACCATCCTCTATACCAGATGCTCAGCCACATACTTCGCATATAAACAAGAGCGCAATGCGGCAGCAGGACGTGGAATATATGGATGAGTTTCAAGAAAGTTCCACTTTGAGGTTTGAACATGATTCAAGACTGGATTTTCTTAGAACTACATACGGTACTGAAAATATATCCAACACGACCCTTGAAATGGGACTTTTACCTTCTTCCCCTCCCAGCCGGAAACGACACATACAAACACCTGCAACTCATAGCAAGAACGGGCAAGCGAGTCCAGCCGCGACGTTTCCTAGTGCGTTACCAAAGCTGCCTCGCCATACAGAAACGCCAAAATGTCAGAAGTCTATGCCAGACTCTTCAGAAGAAGATGTTAGCTTTGTCACGGAAGTTGCTCCATCGTCGCATAATGTGGAAAAGTTCCAATTCCGCAAAAAGCGAACAAAACCTCGACAGATTGCTACAGTACAGCCACAAGAGTCTGACGAACCTATCTCTGTACAGGTGTCAGTAGCGAGAAAGCCTTTGGAAGACAGCAATTACCAAATACAAAATGCATGCGCTCCTCAATTGGACGATCTTAAATTTGTCTCTCGTTCCAACACCGACATTGCCACCCCATTGGCCGCTGAGAGTGCAAACCCTCTGATAAGTGAGAGGCTCACCTCTCATTGCGAAGAGAAGGGAGACATGAGTCTATTGCAGACGCCACTCTCACCTCGAGTTCAAGCCGCTCCACCTTTGCTGCCAGAGTTTGCCAACTTTGGATACCTTTTTTCTCAAGGTGTGCTCGGCATAGAATCTCCAGAATCTGGCATGGTTGCACCAGTCCTTCAACAGGGTTCAATCCCGTCGACCAAGTCAGGTCATTCAATGCCCTTGAATGCCTCACCTAGACCGCCAATAACCATAGCGACGTCTCCATTACCAGTGATTCAGCGAAATTTAAATCCATCAACCAAGTCGAGTCGAGCACTGCCCTCACACACCTTACTCGAACCGCCAAAAAGCAGAGCGAAGCCGTTGGTACCAGTTCTACATCAGAGTCCAAATGTTATAGCACTTGCCTCGCTTGCGTTACCTGGACCGACAATTAGCATAGCGAAGTCGCCGGCGCCGGTTCCTCAACAAAGTTCAAGCTCCTCAGCCGGGTCGAGCCAAGCACTGCCCTCGCATACCCGTGGGCCGCCAGCGAAGACTGTGAAATCGCCAGTACCAGTAGATGCATCTCCAAATCGCTCAAAAGGGCTTAGGCTATGTGATTCCAGCACCCAATCGTACAATACGACACCAGTAAGATCCGGAAGAAGCATAAAATCGTCTCAAAAGCCAATTACCCAAAGTCAGGTCCATGAGGAGGTAGATATACTCGTTGAAGAAGTCCCATCTGAAACTGAGGACGAGGATGCTCTAATTGATAACGGAATGACTTTTCGAGGCGACGTTAACCAAGTCGATGTGAATGCCCGAGATGACGGTGACCTCACTGAACCAGTTCAGAGGCAGCATATCCTTGACCAACAGCTCCTGGATCAGCAGGTCCCAGAACAACAAGTTCTAGACCTGCAGCTTCACCCCGAAGGAGTTCCCTCGGATGCAACTCCGCTTGAGCAAGTTCGAATCGAGTATGTTGCGGTTGAACAAAACCAGCGTGAGTACGACAATGAGCACGAGGAAATAAACGACGAGAGCGATGGCCGGAAGGCTAGCCCTGAATATAATATAGACGAGGATGAGACCGCCAGCGAAGATACTTCAGACGAAGAGACTGATGATGAAGACCTCGAGTCCCTAGAAGACGATACTCGAAGTAATTCAGGCCGTTCGCCAGAAGGTTCGCTGCATGTCAGTTCTACTGGATCTAAAAATGATGCTCTGTCAGGAAATGCTGCACATAAACTCCTGTCTTCTCAAGCGGCCAATGCAGAGTCTCCATTTCAACCGCCTTCTCAAGTAGAGGCTATCAATACCGAGGCGACGAGACCAATGGTCCCAGAAGCTAAAGTTCCAAAGACCCCAGAGGTTGCGTCTCAAGTTATAAGGCCAGGAGAACAGACTCCGTGGACTAAAGTAGCTCTAGGTGTCTTTCCAAACCCTAAATTCCTAGCCCTTGTTAAGCCTAGCGAGGACGATGCGAGTACCAGTTCTTATGAGACAGTTCCACAGCCAGAAGAAAACGGTGTATCGCGAACTGGCTCTGACGTGGATGAAAGAAGTTGGCAACATATTGAGCGCTCTTTATCACCTGATGAGTCAATCATACCCTTTAGGGATATTATGACACCGCCGACACCACCGAAACGGAGTAAGTCTATCGAAGATTTACCAAGTACGCAATTACTCGTTGAGGCTGCACTGAGTAACCCTTGGACAAGCAAGAAGACGGCATCTGGAAAGTTCAAGAAGCGAGTATCTTTTGGAGTGCTGCCATCGGAAACAGATGAAATGGATGAAGCCACTCCGCTTCCAAAGCGAATTCCTGGCTCTCCGCCGCCGCCAGAACCCGTGGAGCTGTTTGAAGATGATTCATCCGACGAGAGTACTATACTCGTCACTTTCGGAGACCATTTCAGTGCTGCGAGAAAACCAAGACTGATTCCAGAATGCACGGGTTCACAAATCAACCGCAGCCCAGCCGTGGTTGCACAAGCACAGGCTTTCCTCGCCGCAGACCAGCAGGCTCCAATGGAGCAAGAACATCACAGGACATTGGCAGCTGAAACTTCCCGTCACCTCAACCTCGGCGACGAAGCTATGGACCATCCGGTGTGGCAATACAGCGAGGGGGCAGATAGCCCATTGAAACAGTCACCATTTATCGGCACAAAAAGCGACTTGACAGTGTTTAATCCGCCTATGCCAACGTTTGACATGGACGATGTCCTCGGGGACGCTGGAAATTTTCTGGAGGACTGGTCAGTTGATGCAGAGCTCAAGAAGGCCAAGGATATCGATTTAAGCAAGGGCATCGAGAGCAACGGCGCAAAGAGGAGGAGGCTGTTTGGGATCGTGTAACTAATACCAGCCAGTGCAAAGTGTTATCTGGGGCAACGATACTGGTGTAACGGCCCCATGACTGAGGGTTTGTCTGGAATTGTGAGTAAATACAGTATGGATGTTACAAGTTATGAGGGATTTTGCTTGGCTGGTGCTTTACATGGCTACAGGATAAGGAGTTGGGGCACCTATGGTGGTGATCTTATGATACCCCCTACTTGAGTTTTACCAATAATATCAGATTTCGTACCTTACACAGGGTTAGACCGGGGTCTTTCGACGTACTGTAAAGTTCATGGCATGTGTCAAACAACAAATCGCTCATTCTCGGTCTGTACCGTGCGCTTCATTCATTGGTACCGTTCAGTTATTTGGATACGTGCCTCCAATAAATCTCCCGCCATATATCTTTGCTTGTCTCGGCTCCCAATTGCGATATCTCAAGAAGCCATTTATGGCGGACTGTGCAGACACACGTGCTCGATTCATAGGTTGACGTGCGGTATCGCGCCTCCTGCATCATTAACAGCAGGGGTTCTATCCCCCTTGGGACGTTTGTCCGTAGCTTCCCTGTGGAGCTTTAAAGTGCCCATTATTAATTGGAAGCCCTGCCCTTATTAGAATTAGAGGCTTTTTGAAATGATTGTGGTTGTAGTCTTTGGACTAGCAAGCAAGATAAAGAGGCCGACAACAGGAGGAATAAATTTTTGTATGTAAATAAAGCAATAAATGTCTACTAGATGTATGTATTTGCATGATTATGAACTCTTCCTATTCTTTTCCTATCTACGTATGTATATAGTAAATTACTATATCCCGTACCGGTATCTCCTCCTTGGCGTGACCCGACAACCTTATTTGCGTATTTACGCCACCCCGTTTGACATTTCTTTACACCAAACACGACCAAACAGCCAATCCAATCCAATCCAATCCACAACCAGAAACAGAGCAATATAGACGGTGAAACTTCTACTACCCTCAGCTCTCATTCAATAGAACTGCAAGTTCGCTCAACGTGATCACGGCGTGTACCAGCTCAAGCCTCTGCAGCATTGGCATATTGACACGAAATATCCAGGAACGGCACCGAACTGCACGACAAATACTTTCCCCTCGTGGCCCCGCGTAAATCCTACGCAAGCCAAATCCAGGACACTGCTGCAGCGAACCCAGCCTTACCTACCTTACCTTCCACCAATAGCTTCTCCGTAGCCTTAAGAGGCCCCAGATCTGCGAATCAAAGTGGCACATTGCGAGAGCACTCGATAGATGTGCGCCCATGTCAAGTCCCCCCTCTGAGTCCGGACACCATGCCGCACCCACCGATGCGGTGAGGTCTGAGCAGGAGCGAGCACATAAAAAGTCTCAAGGCAGCTCGCAGAGCCAAAGTTCAAAATGGACGCCTTTGCAGACCGCTCCAAAGAACCCGGCGTCCTTGTTGACGCAAGCTCTAAATTCGAGCCGCGACACAGAGCAAGACCCCTCGAACACTGGAACCTCTACTCCGACGCAATCAAATTCCTCACCTCTTTCTTCACAAGACACGCAGCGGGACAGTGAGCTAAACAAGCATTCGGACCACTCGCTGTATGGCATGCCAATGGTTGCATCTGCTTCGTCGACCGCTTTTCGAGCTGGCATGGGCGTTGGATCGTCTCTGCCCTCCATTGATTTCAATTTACGTGACTCGAATGACTCCAGTTTTTCACTGACGAATCATCGGCAACTCCTCAGCAACAAAAGCCGTGGGCGTGGAACATCGTTAGAACGTACAGAGAAGGAAAGGCGCGTTCAAGAAATCCCAAAGGGTACAGTTTCCACAAATCCCGGCGACACTGGCATAGCTGGTCCTCCCGCCCCAATTCCCCCATCCGAATCGATATTGAGAGCTCCTCCTATGGAAGGAGTTCGAGCAGAGTACAGATCTTGGAGAGATGCTCGTCGCCCTGTAAAGAAAGAAGAAAAGGCGTGGTCCATCGGCAATCAAGGGAGTAAGGATGGGCAAGATGGCCCGGTTGAGAAGTCCCTTAAGGAAGTACTTGCTGGGGTTGAGCACGATGGTCGCAGCCGGAAAGCGAGTCACAGTATGGGATTTTTTAGAGAAGGTCTGCCGGAGGATAGGGCTAAGAAGCGGGATAACAAGAGTAGAGCCCACCCCAAAGAAGGCCCGTCTAGTGCCAAAGATCTTGTTGGATGTGATATCGAAGACCAGAAGGACCAGAAGAACACTCAGGCCGGAGAATTCCAAAACTCAACGCACGATACTATTGGTGGGGGTCACTTTGATGGAGCATCTCACAGCATATTGCAAAGTACGGATAAGGGCGAATCGAAAGGAGCACGGGAATTGCCCGCCCAACTACTTGACGAGATCCGGAAACACCACAACCTAACACCGGGTGCTGCCAAAGGTTCATCTTTTTCGTCAAGTATACCTGTCACCGAATCCGAAAGGTTGAAGTTTGACGGCGAAGATAAGTCTTCCAAGGTTCCTCGGACTATCCGAGAGGAGGAAGCGGATACCAATGGCACAATATTAACCCATACACGAAGGGCAGATGATGAGGATGATTCTGGAGAGGATGAAATTTCATCGGCTCTCTTCGTCCCCCACAACAGTACGAATCTCATGGAGTCTCCTGAGCGAACTGGGCGTAGTTCGCATAGTAACGATAAATTACGACTAATAGATAAGGACCATTTGGATGGAGCGAACTCCCAACAATGGCTCGAGGAGCATGAAGTACCATCCGACGAAATAGACAAGAAATACGTTACGAATGAGGAAAAAACTCGGCCGCTTCCATCCCCTACCCATAGTATACATAGTATGCAGAAGGACTCCACCGACAAAGGGCCTTCTAGTCTCCATGATTTACCCGAAATTGAACCCGAAGTCCATGATGAGGGTGGTTACAGTATAATAGCTGAGGAATCTGGCGAGGAAGATCTCGACACGACGCCAACCGGTTCACTGAAGCTAACTCACGAATCGCACATTGCAAATCAACCACATATCCACGAACACCAGAAAAACATCATACAGCCGTTGGAGACTATTGAGTTAATTCCATATCGACATCAGGTTGGAGGCCACACGACTATGTGGAGATTCTCCAAGCGTGCAGTCTGTAAGCAACTGAATAACCGCGAAAATGAATTTTACGAGAGAATTGAGCGTAACCATCCTCAGTTATTGAACTTTCTTCCTAGGTGTGTGTTCTTCTTATGCCTCCAGCTCTTTCTACTCACATTGCCGACGCTGAGTTGCTTCCAAAGACCCCAGTATATCGTGCCAAGAATTTAGACGCTAATGGAGTATGTTTTCTTTCTTTCTTTAGATACATTGGTGTTCTCAATGTCACTTTCGCAAAGCAGATACGTCGCAGGTCCACGCGCAATGATAATCCGGAGGTAGCTACTAATCCTAAGGCCCTTACCCAAGATGGCCCGCAAGAGCCTACGAGTGGGAAGGTGGCAGATGCTCCAAGCAACAGTACCTCTGCAAATGATCTGCCAGAGACCACGAGGATGATCAGTCAGTCAATTCAGGCCTCTTCAGCGCCAATTCCGACTGTTACCTTTGCGGATAATAGACACATCTTACCATCGAGATTTTTTCGATCCCAAGCGCATGTGTTGGATTCACACCAGAGGTCTAAGAGCGATGGTGTCACAGCGGCGCTGCACCGAGACGCTGCTCAGACACAGCCGCCGTTACCTGATGCGGACTTCACGTTTCGTCCCTCATTGGCAGATAAACACGCAACTAGTTGGGGCGCTACAACAGTCAACAAGGAGCTTCGAAATAAAGTCTTCGACGAAGCTTTTATGGGACAGCCAATTCCAATTGAACGCCACAAAAAGCCAGGATCACAAAAGCGATCGTTGCCAAATCGTCGTGGAACTGGGCCCAATCTCCGAGTGTCCAATTCAGAATCAAGTCTCACTACAGCTCAGCAAAGTCAAGCGCCTGCTACCGCACAGCCTGCTGGATTATCTATTCGCCGCCAGGCTTTAGAGGCAGCAGCTGCGCAAAGGCAGAGCGCAGGTTCTGATACATCAGTCAACATGTCTGAGTCGGTCGCAAGGAGGGGCTCCAACGGCGACGAGGAAGAGAAGGCGTTCAATGAAAAGGCAGGGACTAGTGCTCCAGAGCCCGAACTTTCTCGTCCTGAGAGCGATTCTTCCGGCTCTTCTGGCAAACGACAAAGACGATACTCAAGTGGTGGACTCCGGCGTAAGCCTACCGAAGTAGCCGAGGATCGTGGCGATCTCAGGTATTTCCAAGAGGCGGATGACGCCGGTTATAAGGGAGATGCTGAAGAAGAGGTCTTTACAATGGATCCTGAGACATCGAATGAAAACCAAGTGCCTCAATCAAAGCGCGTGGATTCAGAACCCTCACACGAAGCCGCAAAAGATCCAGTCGCCACGAGTCGTTCTAGTACTGGTGAAGAGGCTTCTGACCTCGTACCATCACCTGCTCGGACCCAAACTTTAGATTTTCTTGGTATCCCTCGTCCTGTGAACCCCAAGGAAGCACAAACGCAGCAAGGCTCGCGTGTTCAATATTTCCTACTCCTTGAGGATCTCACATGCGGTATGAAAAGACCTTGCATTATGGACCTCAAGATGGGGACCCGACAATACGGCGTTGAGGCTAGCGAGAAGAAGCAAAAGTCACAACGGCAGAAATGCGCTGATACAACATCGAAAGAGCTGGGTGTCCGTGTTTGCGGGCTGCAAGTATGGGACATCAAGGACCAAAAATACGTCTTTAAGGACAAATATTTTGGGAGGGACCTCAAGGCCGGACGGGAGTTCCAGGACGCTCTAACGCGGTTCTTATACGACGGAGTTGATTATTCGAGCGTTTTACGACATATTCCCACGGTCCTAAGGAAGCTTTCTGAGCTCGAAGTCCTGATTCGCGGTCTTGTCGGATATCGATTTTATGCTGCAAGTCTCCTGATGTTTTACGATGGAGATACTCACGTCGAGGATGAGAGCGACAGTGCAGCTACGGAGAAGGATGTGAGACCTGTAAAGGAGATTGATTTCAAGATTGCAGACTTCGCGAATTGTATAACTAAGGAGGGTCTCAGCGAGGGTACGCGTCCTTGCCCACCCAGACACCCAGATTTACCCGACATGGGCTTTTTGAGGGGTTTGAAGAGTCTGAAGAAGTATTTCGTTGCTATACAGAACGAAGTACGTGTGAAGGAGATGGGGATGGCTGACGAGAGAGTCAAGAATGGATCGAAAAGCCCTGTTTGTGATGGCGTCGGAGATTCGGATGAAGGTGATATGAGTTATTGAAGGACATGGATCGGCTTGTATGACCGGAGAGTATGTTTACGGCTTTACATTATTTTTGGCGTCGGGACTTGGCTTGCGCATACCCAGCATTAGCAGAGGCGTCTTTTGTGATGAGGGCTCAGGTGGGCTTTTGTAGATATTTATACTTCTTTGCTCTCAGGGGCTACCAGCTTCATGGCTGTTTTGTATTACTGTAACCCTCAAGTCTTTCAATTCAAATTTGGTCTCGGCTGTGGTGATGTGAATGATATCCCAGAGAGAAAAGAATAAAGAAAAGTGTCTTGGATGTAAGATGCACATGTTCGTTCAAATCACTAAACAGCGTATGAAATGTCTTGAGAGGCGAGTAAGTGTAAGATAGCTAAAGCTGTATTAGCCTTACGAGTAGTGTACAGTACAGTCAGTATATTTTCTCTCACGTGATTGCGCGCGCTATCTAGACACGAGCTGAGATTCGGTAATCGCGTTCCTCATTCCTTCAACTCTGCTTGCCATTGAGCGCTCGATTCATTTGCCTGGCTGTGCATCTTCACACTTCACGCCTTCAGTCAATATGCCCGAAGTAATTGATCTCTGTTCAAGTCCCCTGCTACCGCCATTACGCTGCGTTGCGCCAGTCAACAAGACAAACCCTACGGCTCCTGCTCCTGCTCCTGCTCCTCCTCCATCGAAACCCCTCGCATCCAAAGCCCCAACCAACAAAGATGATGACATGACCATCATCTCTTCCGATGATTCGGTCTTTAATGTACCAGGAATATCAATACCTCACGTCAGCCGTCCAAGCGCATTCGCGACAACAAAACCAAACACCTCAAAACCCCCCTCGAAGCCAACACCTGCCCACGACGTTGATGTCTTCTTCCAAGAAGATGATTTCGATAGCACTGTTAATCTCGACGACTCGGTCCTGGGGTTGCCTCCAGCGAAAAGGCAGCGATTGTCACCTCCCCCCAAAGCTGCGCCGTCCAAATCTACAGCATACAAGCGTTCGGTCTCGAATATAGAAACATCCTCCAAAGGTGCTACTACACGAACTCTTTCTGCGCCCTTATTGAAAAGGGCGAAGACCGCTTTGGAGGATGAGATTTTGTTTACCAGCTCCCCGGATGAGTATTCAGCGGCGAGGAAGCGACGGGATCAGAAGAAAAAAGTAGACAAGGAATTGGATGATTTTGATGATGTCTTCGGTCTGGATCCCCCGCGGGCTAGCACGAGCTATTTTGCTGAAATATCTGATTCTTCCGAGGAAGAGTTTCCTGATGCTGTTGATATCCCTATGACTGCTCCCGTCAAGCCAATGAAGGCAAAATCTTCCAAGATCAAGTCTCCTAAAGGAAAGAGTTCTTCGGTGGTGGCTTTGGCGAAATACAACAGGGAGAGAGCTGCCGAGAAGAAGGCGAATGAGAAAGCTCAAGCAGCAAGGGCAAGAGAGCTGGCAAAGAAAGATAAGGGTGTTGCTAAAGAAGCCGAGAAAGAACGAAAAGCCTTGGAGAAAGAACAAAAGAAATGGGAGAAGGAGAGAAACCAGGAACTCGCCAAAGTCAACGTTTCTCGCAACGACAAGAAGATCTCGACCTCGGAGATGATTGTAGAAATGTCGTCGGGACTGGACTCTATTATTGCGGACGTGGTTCAAAAGCAGTTACATCCTTTGCAAGTTGAGCATTCGACCTGGGATGAGACGGCTCCAATCGTTAAATGGAAGAGAAAGGTGCAATCCAAATATGATAGTGAAAAGGGGCATTGGGTACCAACTCCAGCGCATATCAAGGCCGAAGAGCACATCATCTATATCATGACCGCCGAGGAATTCGTTGAAAGAGTTACTGCTGATGAAAGGGCTGACATCGACATTCACGTTCTACAACTCAAGGCAAAGTTCAATTCGTGTAAAATTATATACCTGATCCAAGGGTACACTATCTGGACCAGGAAGAACCGAAATTTCAAAAACCGCAAGTTCACGGAGAGTGTGAATGGTCAGATCCCCCAGGAAGCACCAACAGCCACTCAGCGCAGGAAGAAGAAGGAGCATGAATATGTGGATGAGAATGTATTAGAAGATGCCTTGTTGAGACTGCAGGTCATTCACGGAGCCATGATTCATCACGTTATGCTGAAGCATGAAACTGCTGAGTGGATCGTTACGTTCACTCAGCATATATCTACTATTCCTTACAGGTACGCACCTCTTCCCCCCGATTCCCCAAAGCCATACTGACATGTGCACAGAACACAAAAAGACCTCCTTGACACCGCATTCTGCATGGAATCGGGCCAAGTCAAATCCGGCGAAGACGCCAACGACACCTACAGCAAGATGTTGCAAGAAATCATCCGCATCACGGCACCCGTTGCATACGGCATCATGGCCGAGTATCCTACGGCGCAGAAGCTGCTTAAGGGGCTGAAGGATCATGGGCCCTTGGCGTTGGAGGAGTGCAGGAAGATGGCTAATAAGAATGGCGCTTTTACGGATCGGCGGGTTGGACAGGCAATCTCGAGGCGTGTGCATAGTGTTTTTACGGAGAGGGATCCCGGGAGTTTTGATGTTTAAGCGCTATCCGAAAAAGGTTATTTTGGAGCACTTGTCTGATGGAATCTGCTGTTCCTCTTTCTTCCTCGAGCAGAATGCCGTTTGTACAGTACATGATACTTTCTCCTATTCATTGTGTACACGCTCTAGAAGCGAAGAATCTGATGACATTACGCTATCCACTCTATTATCTCATTTATTACCGTTTAGCCACGATCCTATCTCCGTATCCACTCCTCCCCATCCGCCAATCCATCTCTCACAGCACAAACTTACACAAATCAAAACATTGGGATTCGCTCATTATCAACCTTGGTGATTCAAGCACCAGGAGTGATTTTTGGAAAGCTAGCTGGATTCTCTGCTCTGTAATGTAGCAAGCAAATGGTATATCGATGATACGTATATATACTTCAGATAGAAAAATAGTGACATGCTGTGAAATAAAGGAGATTTATAATATCGTATACACCTATAAATCAACGGGGGGACAGAGGAACAGATTACTCTTCTTGAAATCTAAAATTCTCCTCGGTCATGATGTAGATTGCTTGTTTTGTTTGCTTGTCTCTTGTATAGGAGCGGATGTGGTGTTGGGTGGGGGGATTGTGATGAGGGTTGTGGGTAGGG
>QGMF01000303.1:0-40580 GCA_007821475.1 Lachnellula arida | reverse complement strand
ATGACACACTGGCTGTCGGTTCCTTCATAAATTGTTTACTCCCCTCCTGTTTCCTCAAAAGTCGGTCCTCAAGAACTGCTCATCACGGTCACTGCAGGACGTTTCCTACCAAACTCATAGGCAACACTCGATATATTCTCCACTGTAACACTCACACCTCACTTCTATGGTTTTATGATAACTCCCTAGGTGTTGTACTTCCAACTTTCTGCCAGCTCCAAGCTCAAAGAATCGAATTCCCACTACAAGTAAGGTAGAGTTTCTTTTTACTCGTACCCAAGATCCCCTCGGGACGGAGACTCGGAGAGATCTTTCTCTCAGACTCAGAAAGATGTCTAGCGTGGGCCTTAAAGGCTTAAGGCCTCCAGGGGCAATTTTAGGCGAAAGAAGATACGTGAGGTGGTGTGGGGCGGTGTGATGTTCCTTCCAGCCTAGCATGGGCATGGGGAGTGGGAATATCAATTATGGGAAATCTCTACTCCGTAAAATCGCAGTTTGGATCTCATCGTCGTCCACCTGGGGCCTGGGGTATGAAGTACGGAGTACCTACGGAGATACCATTTGTGGGGGATCGACTTGAGGCAAAGAAAGGATGGATGGGATAGATGGGATGGCCAGGACTAATAAATTAAGGGTCCAGCACAATACCACCTACGTAAGAGGGGTCATCGACGTTCTTATATCCCAGGGATACTACGGAGGTACTCCGTATCGATCTCGATGGGATGGGATGAGAGCACCGGGAGCAGCAGAGTAACTTAGCCTGCCTCGCCTGCGCTACTCCAAGTATGGCAGAGCGAGAGAGTGTGAATTACTCACTCATTGGCTAAAGGGCGCGCCGCAGTCTGATCAGTGATTATCCTCACGATGGATGGAAAAGCATGGACATGTTCTTATTATTCTTCTCAACACCGCCATGCATACCCAAACCATTGCCTGGATCTTCGCAAATTCCCATTCACCAACACCATAATAGAACTGAGAGTGGCCTGGACCACCCAATACAAACAAATACACACTGCTGCTGCTGCTTCTGCTTGAACGCCTGCCTCGCCTCCCCGCGCAAGCAAGCAAGCAAGCAAGCAAGCAAGCAACTTTCGGATTTCGCTGGCTGGCGCACATGGCTTCTCAGGCCCCCATCACAGAACATCTCGCCGCCGAAGCCACAACTCGGAGCGGGTCATTGGCATCCGGCGAAGGAGCTGTGGCTGCTCCCAAAGTATCAGAATTCAAAATCGAAAGAACGTTCCCAATTCGCATCCACGCGCCAAACAAAGCATCCACGTCGAGTAAGTTAGTAGCGAAGCCTGATCCGCCGGTGCATTATTTGCTCCGTACCGTACCTTATTATGGGTGCCTGCACCTGCCTGCCCCACCCCACTCCCACTTCTCTGGACTGGAATTGCTGACACATCCATCCATCCATCCAGCTGCAACCTTTGCGAATAATTCCCTGGACGAAGACCCACGGTCTCGCGTTCCTCCAAGCAATACTGCTATTAATGATACTTCTCCTACTACACTTGCCGTCCCTTCATCCTCGCCTGTCTATACTCACTCGAGTTCGCCCCAAGTCACCATCGCTACATCCGCTGCTCTAGGGTCACGTTATGTCACCAACAGGTTCAGCTTTCTGCCCACCACTGACAACAATGTGTCTACCGCGCCTTCAACCCCGGAGCAGAAGATATATCGTTGCGAGGATGAACCTATCCATATCCCAGGAGCCATACAGTCGTTCGGAGCATTGATAGCCGTCAACGAAAATAAAGAGGGTCTCTTTATTGTGCGTATAGTGAGCGAAAACTCAAAGGCAGTGACCGGCTTGGACCCCGAATCTCTCTTCAGTCTACGCTGCCTCACCGATCTTTTCCCACGGAGTGATAAGCTGGATTTTATTGCTCGGGCAAAAGCTCTCCGCACACACAAAACAAGAACGAGTCCTGATGTCTTCACATTATCCCTGTATGTAACCTCCTCCGGGGTATGTTCTCTACCTGCGGCAATTCAGAACTACTTTGCTCTCACAAATGTTTCAAGCGTCGGCTATTCCTAGAATTGGGTCTCCCCCATGAAAAACTATTCCCACTCCCAAATTTTACCACGTAGAGCAATACTAACTCCGGGGTCTTGACTGAAGGTCCTCTCTCATCGGATCGCCAATACCTCTCTTCTGTGCAATGCACTTGAATGATGAATCTGACCTCATCGTCTTCGAATTCGAGCTGGAAAATGATGTTTTTAATTCCGATGATACTCTACCTAAAGAACCTGTCCAGGTTGCTGATAACCACCCCACCGACAATGACGTACAGCAATCGACCACCAGTAGAAGTTCGCCCCTTTACTCGGTCGGAGTTACTCGCAAGAGAAATCGGAATCTTGGGTCATTGGAAATATTCCAGATACTAAGTGAGATACAGCACCAGTTAGGGACAGCCGAAGTGCTTTCGGACCTTTTGGATATCATAGTCGGTCTCGTCCGGGAGCTTACTGGGTTTCATAGAATCATGTGCTATCAGTTTGATGAGACGGCTTCTGGCTCTGTTGTGAGTGAGTTGGTGGATTTGCGTGCAAGCGGTGACCTCTATCGCGGCCTTCATTTCCCCGCATCGGATATCCCAAAGCAGGCTCGGGATCTTTATCTGGTGAACACGATCCGAGTTCTGTACGACAGAGATCAAGAGACATCTCGACTCCTCTGTCGCACAGCGGAAGATGCTAAAACCCCGCTCAACCTCAAGCACTCATACCTCAGGGCCTTCAGCCCAGTGCATCTAAAATACCTGGGAAATATGGGAGTAAGAGCTTCCATGTCGATATCGTTGATAGTCCAGGGGAAATTGTGGGGTTTAATTAGCTGCCACGGCTATGGGTCAGGTATGCGAGTCTCTCTCCCAGTACGAGAGCTTTGCCGCGGCCTGGGTGATATCGCAAGTAGCAATGTCGAAAAATTGCTCTATGCGTCTCGAATCAAAGCTCGTAAGCCTCTGGCGCACACCCTTCCACAAACGTCCCCGTCTGCGTACATTGCAGCCTCAACCTCAGATCTACTGCAGATGTTTGATGCCGACTTTGCATTCCTCGTGATCAAAGGAGAGGCAAGGACAATCGGGAAATTATTAGCATATCGTGAGTGTGTCAATCTTCTCCAGTATGTTCGACAAAGATCTTTCACGTCGGTATTTCATTCGCAAAATATTTCAACCGATTGCGAAGATGCGATGCATTCACCAGGTGCCCTAGCAACGCTATCCGGCATGCTTGTTGTCCCTCTAGCTCTATCTGGTGCAGACTTTCTCGTGTTCTTTAGAAGGGGAAAGCAGAAGGAAATTCATTGGGCAGGGAATCCTCACGAGAAGAGCGTTCGCCCAGGTACTGCTTACCTTGAACCCCGAAGTAGTTTCAAGAGGTGGAGCCAGAGCGTTACTGGAACAAGTCGAGAGTGGACTGAGGATCAAAGTATTTAAGACGTCAACTTCCCACTCACTGGTCTAGAACTGATCATGTTTTAGTCGAATCCGCAGTAGTATTAAGCACCTTATATGGCAGATTCATTGAGGTCTGGCGACAGAAGGAAGCTATAGTCCAGAAGAATAAGATGACCCGACTTCTCATAAGAAATGCCGGTCATGAAGTGCGTACTCCACTGAATAGTATCATCAACTATTTGGAAGTCGCGCTTGAGGAGACATTAGATGTAAGCATTGAGTAAATTTATATGGTTTGTCAGACCAAAAGTCCCCCAATCTCAAAACCAGTCACGTCCGTACTGCGAACGACAAAGTCGATGCTAACTTTTCCTTCTTACATAGGAAAGCGCTCGGCTGCATTTGCAAAAGTCTTTACAAGCATCAAAGTCTTTAATATTCGTAGTCAATGATTTGCTCAGCCTGACCGAAGCCGAAAACGCTAACTTTCATACCCATGAAGACAATTTAGACCTCAGAATCGTGTGCCATGAAATAATTGCCGCTTTTGGTGCGGAATCAGCAAGAAAGAAGGTCGAGGTCCGATTTGAAGACGACCAAGAAGTACCCCCAACTGTGCGCTGCAATCCTTCAGGGTTGAGACAAGTACTTTCAAACCTGATGGCGAATGCAATAAAGCATTCCAGCTCCGAAGGCGGCCCAATCCAGATTAGTGTGAAGTTTCTGAGCACCACAGACACCAAAACGATGATTGAGATTTCTTTTGAAGACCAAGGATCAGGCTTATCAGAGCAAGATCTCGATAGGATATTCCAAGACTTTGAGCAGATTCTGGATGAGGATGATAACCAGATTTCGGAGGTCCCAAAGATAATTCCGAAACCGCAGAGTTCACTCGTATCGATTGGTCTAGGACTCGCAACTACAGCAAGGTTCGTGAGGCTTAATCATGGCCAGATTAGTATCGCATCGGAGGAAGGACGCGGGACGCGCGTATCAATCAAAATTCCGTTCCGCAAGCCTCTGAGGTTCCATAGAGACAAGCGCTCGGCAACGGAAATTTCGCTGCCTACCCCACCGGATCTTGGGTCTACCGATCGAGAGGATGGCCCTGCCACTCCAGCTTCCGCAACACCATCCGAAACGTCCCTCTCAAAAGCGCTGAGAGACGGTCAGTACTCCAGCACTCCCAAGCGAAGAAAGGAGCCGCCTTTGGAGTTACCAAAGCTTACCGACGTCGAAGATTCACCCCATCCACGACTTGATGTCAGCGCTCTGAGTCCAGTAAGCCCAAACACAGCAACTGATCACTACCCATTTCCCAGAATTGGTTCACAGCTAGCGAAGAACAAATTTCGTGTTTTGGTGGCCGAGGATAATCCCTTGAATAGTCGTCTCATAGAGACTCGTTTAGCCAGGAGTGGCCATGAAGTAACAGTAACCGTGGATGGCCAAGCTTGTGTGGATGCTTTCACAGGTACACCGGGAAACTTCGATGTCATTTTGATGGATATTCAAGTAAGTTCCACCCGGGTTTCCCCATATTCCTTTCACCCGATCAAGTCACTTGGAAGCTGACAGTTCCCAGATGCCCATTGTAGACGGCATATCCTGCACTCGCAAGATTCGCGAATTTGAAAAAGAACACTCGCCCGAAATATCCGAATATGCGAAACCGTACGGACGAGTTCCCATAATCGCCGTTTCGGCCTCATTGTCGGAAGAAGCTCGAGGGGTTTACGTAGAGGGCGGCTTCGATGGGTGGATTCTCAAGCCCATTGATTTCAAGAGACTAGAAGCTATTCTTGCGGCGATCCTGGATGAATTGACGAGAGAACATCTCCAATATGGGAATGCGAGCTGGAAGAATGGGGGGTGGTTTAAGATGTCAGGTGGGGGCTCTGGCCCGGGCATAGCTTTAGATGAATGATATGATATGATGGGTAGTATTCCTCGGAGGAACAGGCATTTGTCCGAGTTGGTAAAGGATACTTGGTTTGAGGGCTCATGTAAAGTCTGTATACTAAATCCGGTCCTGATATACCTACCGGTACACTTGAGGCGCATACAAAAGCCCATGGGAATATATTTGTATTTTTAATGCAATGCAAATCAGATCTACATTATTCTATCAACTAGGAGCTATTTGTTCGCCTTGGAGTGTCTGCTGCAGTTATGAGCTTGGCTGTGCCATGCTCTGCAGCCTCTGCTCTGCTCGCCACTCAGGGGCACGTATAGTATAAGCGAGAACTCACGTGATTTTTACCTCCCCCCTTATTTTTTGAACGGGATCTTCAACATCTGCAGCCCGGCCTTGCATCTTTCAGGGCACATGAGCCTGAAAAATAGAAAAAATGGAAAAAGTAAAATTTTGTATACATGTACTTCCCATTGGTGTGCATTTTTAAAATGTAGTTTTGGAATGTTTGGTCGAAAGGCGCAATATTTATAGGGGGGTGGGATGGGATGGATGGTATGGCTGGTGGTAGATGAAAAGTGTTTGTGTGAGAGAGGAGGGAGAGACAGTATAATCTTGGAGGGAAGAAAGATGCGCAAGCTGCGTTTGGAGAATACAGTCCTTCATTTTGTCGCAGCAGCTCATCGTCTTGCGTGCATAGAGGAATAAATCCTCGCGCACGGCACGTCAGCCAGCAGATGGACGGGACGAGATACTACCTAGGTAGCTGTGATGCGACGGGACGGCAAGAGAACCAGTCGCTGATATGTACAGTACTGTACATATTTTACCTAGGCAAAGCGGGGCAGGGAGGGAGGTCTGGCCAGAGATTTCGACTTCTTGGGCCAGTCTCATCCCGTCTCATCCAGCCAGGCTGGGCTCTATACCTACTCGTGGCGTATCGTATCGTACTGTATCGTACCGTACCGTACCGTACCTCGGAAGGATGATCGATCATCCGTAGGAGTGGAGTGGCAGAAGTATTCGAAAAACGTACGTACGTCATTGCAGGTCATTGCTCCATGTGTTTGGTGGCTGCCAGTTGTCTTATGGGTATGATCATCAACGCTTTTATCAATGAAATGGATGAATAAATGGAGAAGAGTGAAGAACAGAGGAGAGGAGAGGAGCATCAGGAGAGAAGCTTTCCGAATAGCCGACTCTAGTGCACTGCAGATTGTAAGATCATAAGATGCATCCACCGATCGATGAGTCTGTCTTCGATCATGCCGAGGCCAAGCATAGCTACCTGCGTATGTCCTTGAACTGTAAATAACGCTCAATCAATTCGAGATTCAACAACCATTTACTAACATGGCAGTTTCAAACTTTGGGTTGGAAAAAATATGTAATTTCAGCGATTGAGAGTAAAAGCAGCAAATGACCAGAAAAACATTAAAGGAAAAGGGTCCAGGTACTGAGGAAGGTGGACTCGAGGAAGTGATTGATTATTTATGCTTGCTACGTATGAACTCTAACTTCTTTGGCGCACCTCCACATCCACCCCCTCCACCCCCTCCAACGTCATCGAAATGCCCGGGAACGGGCTTCTGCAAGGAAGGCAAGGAACCCCTTCCCCCCCCTTTCGATCGATCGATAGGTCAAGGGAGGAACATATAAGAGAACGCGCTACCCCCTCGATATCGCAGCTGTGTCCGCCTCCCCGAACCCTGAAAAGGAGAGAATAGAAGATCACGTGATGCAAATCACGTGTTTGGCACCTATACCCACCCACGTATCTTTGTTATATCTATCTTTATATCTACACCATATACATTCCATTATCACCCATTATAATTGCCATTATAACTATCTCCACCTCACAATGACGGCCGAAATCACCGAAATGCTGGAAGATCTCGACCTTCAACAATACCGCTCTTCATTCCTCAAAGCAGGCCTGGACAACGTAAGCAAAACTGGCTCTTTGATTTTACCCTGCCCCCTTCTGTTATGTTTCGTCTCATGTACTCCTACTCCTCCTATAAATTTCCTAGACTAGGAATATAAACTCTATCCACTCCCGAAACCGTCTTGAATAGGAAATAACTAACTCCCCGGTGTTCCAGTGGGAAGCGCTGTGCAAGCTCACCGACTCGGAACTAGATGTTCTCGGTATCCGGTTGGGTCATCGGAGGAAACTGCAGCGGGAGGTGGCGAGGAGGCTGCTGTGGCCGGATTTTAAGCCGCTGCCTACGACTGAGGAGCTGCTGTTGCTGCTGTGGCATAATGAGCAGGGGAGGGATGGTGGGCGCGAGGATTATTTCTCGCTTCCTTGTTGGTAAGCAAGCCCTCATTTCCTTGAATGCCTGAAGCTTGCGGGGAATTATGGAATGGACTCTTCTTCGAGATAGAGGAGTTTATCATATACATGATTATGGGCTTGGGAAACATACATCATCTCTGCTCTTGTTTCTTTCTCTCTTCATTTCTTAATACATACTAATGAATATCCACACAACCAGCTGGTGGAACCAAAGCCGCGCAATGGCTTCTCATAATCACCACGATAATCCTCAAATACACATGTCATCACCACCAAAGTTACCGCTACCTCGCAATAGCAGCAGCACGACACGATTGTCTAAAACAGACACGTTTATCACAAAAACCAATCATAATAACAACAGCACAGTTATGTTAGACGGCACGGGTGTTGAATTAAGACATCCGGTCAAAGCGTAAATCTCAGATATTATTTTAATTATGAAATTATGAATGTAAATTATTGAAAGCCTACTATCATATCTATAAGTTTCTTTCTTCAGTAGAGAAAGATTAGAGGATGAGAATAAATAGGGAGTATCTTTTAGTGCTTAGCTAATAATTATTTTACTAGTTAAATTTCGAGTTTCAAAAAGAAAAGGGGGTAGGTAGTATAGTAAAGTAAAGTTACTAGAACGCGTGAACGCTGTCTAACTTATACTTATGATTGTCTCTCTATATTAATACGATATACTATCCTCTAAGATTGATAATAGTAAAGTCTGGATATATGTATATATACTTGCTTACCTATGATTACTTCTAAGAGATCGCCTGCTATAAATATTTTCATACTTATCTGTGGCCGGCTTAGGGTTCCTCGTAGAGGAGTAAAGTAAGCTTTATATTTTATATATCTAGTCCTTTCAAACAGTTTAATCTGCGACGTATAGTATATATAGTCTGCGAGAAAACGCGAGTGTAGTATAAAGCGTCTAGTCCGTTCTTAGTCATCTCAGATTTTCTCCTTTAATATACTATTACTTCTTAGTGTGCAAAGTGCATGTATTCATCTATCCGTAATATCTAAGGCCGCAAAGAAAGGGCGAAGGAATTATTAACTAGTATATAAAATTACTTTTGCGTCCTGAGTAAATCGCGAAACATATATACTCTTCTAATTTCTATAATATACGTACGGGAACTCTTTCCAGGCCTAGGCCTTACTTAAATAATTATAATATAAATAGTTCTTATTCTTCTAATGCCGCTTTATTTATATCTAATAAATTAGTATAGAATATGTTTTTAGATATGCCAGCTCAATGGCTATATTGTGGAAATTTTTGAATTGCTTGTAATAGCAGTAAAACGTCCGAGTCGCTATCAAAACTCTTCTCATATTCCTTCGTGCTACTCGGTGCACTCCTGGCAGATGTTATAATAGTAGCGTCGTAATTTCCAGACTTTTGCGTCTGTCCTAGAGAGACTGCCCCATCCCGAGATGTCGTCTTCATGCATGTAATATCTGTGTCTTACTCTTCCAACATTATTTGAGAAGATGAGGGCATCTGTGTACTTATCGATTCTGTCGTTCTGAGAAGTACATTGAAGATAGGTCTTAGTTTAGGGAGCGATGCTGCTAAAAATATAAACATATCTCGATGTTGTTCTAGGTTAAATAGGTATCGTTTCGAGCCACATCAAGGATCATGTAGACTTCGGTTATAAAATCGCTTTTACGGTTGCTGCAAAGCGCGCAGGCGCTATGATTCATAATTAATTAGCAAGATAATTATCTGAGAAAGGAGGATTTCTGGGGTAGAAAGGTGGTTATACAAAAGACCATGGCTCAGAATTGATCCTAATATTACTTTCGTCCTCTTGTTAACCTACAGGCTTAATACTATAGGCATGGGTAGCTTTGTGAACATCATATTTATTATAATATTTATGCTGTACAATAGATTGCCAGCTTCTGTGTCAAAGGTAGACCTTCAAAATCGACTCACAGCTATTAAATAATCCCTATGCAGATATGCCACTATTAGCAACAACTCCACAGTGACCTATCCTCTCAACTTCAAATGCGAATAACTTTTAATAGCAGTGAAGGTTTTTGAATTAAAGCACTTCGCAGAAATAGCATAGAATATATATAAGCGTCTGACTATTTCAAGTCAGTCGAATTTTCCCACTGAGACGGGAAGAGATATCATTTACGCCAGCACTAGCAATTGTAAAGGTGATCAAAAGGTTATTCACAACTATATCGGCTTCAACTCTTTAGTAAATGCATCTCAGACATGAAAGGACTTCACCGATTATATACTATAGAAATATTTTATACGACTTACTCGGAACTAGTCGAAGCAGAAAGCAAGCCACGGATTTTTTATAGATGAGATTCCCACTATAATAATCACCGAATGAAACTAGAGGTCTTCGAGTCAAAATGCGTTCAATTCCCAAGCTGGAAGAGAAACTAGGTTTTGAAAAAGTTCACTTACAAATGGCTAATGCAGCTTTTTATTTATCTCCATATTATCGATCGTAGCAACATGCATACTAAGGCCATGTTGCTGGAATATCTCAAAGCCAGTTGTCGACTCATCATCAAAAATGAGTTAAAGTCTCTCAATTTTTTGCTATTAAGATTTGGTATTGAAAAAGGGTGGCTTTGTCCTAAATTCAAATCAAATGCACTTAGAAATCACTTACTATTTCTCCAACAGAGCAAGCAAACACACCCACGCCGCAAAGCATTGCCACTGCTATCAGCCAGTCGTCGGCCCCCATGCTTCACAACATTCTTGTGCGAACATAGAGGCGGCTCAGCACCACGAGTAAGCTGAAGAAGCAAAAGAAGCATTGTACTGCACTTCAGCGGACATACACACTTCGAAGTGCATGAAGGCAAGTCCGGCATCGTATTATATGGCTAATAACGTTGGGTTTTGGGTCACTACCTGCGTCACTGCCTGAGCCGCCCATCCATCTCATAAATGGCTCACAGAAATCCGATGAATACATTGATACAGGCTTTCTCCTTGTTAGTAAAGCACCAAGCATTTGCAGTGTGTCTTAGCCTCATTCATGCGCATTTTTGGGCATTATATGAATGGAATACATGGTTCAAGTCTTCTAGATGCCTTGGGGGTTTTAAGATTCGGAGGATGACTTCTAGCTCGCGAAAAGGCAAGAGTCTCATCACCAAAGGGATGGAACAGTGTTCCAACGTCAAGCCAATCCGTGGGTAATCTACCAGCTACCAAACTCTGGCTATTGCAAATTTTCAATTAGGCACATTCAGCTGTTTGCCAGAGTGCGGTGGTTCTTTCCTCTCAAATTCAGCAGGTAAAATATCTCTTAGGGGTACGCCATAAATGCCGAAGTGAGGGTCGCCGAGTCGCCGCTTGGAATATGATAAGACTGACTGCAGGGGTGAAAAACAGTCCAAAGTGCCCGCTGCGGTACGTACCCGTTGTGGGGATAGAGCACGTACTGTACCGTTCTAAAAAAAAAGTACTACTCCACAACCCACGTACAGTATTCCCGAACTCAAAAGCTTAAGTGGTGGTGATGGCGAGGCCGAGTCTCGGAACGGCAGGCAGTCTTGTAAATTTACACGTGGGCGGGTCAAAGCGGTGCCGAAATCAGACCCACCGGGTGCGGGATGGACAGTTCCGTACAGGCTATGATGGCAGAACCCTGGAATCCTTAGTAATAGTGGGCCTTAACGGTTGTCAGCAGGTCAGCATCCACTACCGGTATTCTATATATGGTTTACTGCAGTACTGTACTCCTATGTCTCTACAACGAAGAGAATAAATCAAAACCTCCACTTTATACTTCGTATTCATACTTATATAGCTCTTTATGAAAAGTTCACAAAAATTTCATGAATTCTTAAATGAAGTACGCTAAGACTAAAGGAGTAGGGGAGGGGGTAGGGTAGGGAGAAACCCGTCCCCCCTCAAAAGAAACCCCCTAAAATATATAGTACAAATAGAAATATCCTCACCCTAATATCTAAGGCATATCGCAAAAAATAACCTAGTAAATAATATATAATTAGGAGGAAAATGGAGGCCGGAAAGGCGGAAATTGAGAGGGTTATCACTACTATATTAGTCACTAGCACAGACCAAAATTCATGAATCTTCGATTCTCCATGAATTTCAAGTCAATTCTTCACTTTACTTCGTCTCAGGCCAAATTGTTACGCCAAGAAGATAAGGGCAAGGGGGCCTTGCTTTGGTGCGTTTACCACCGCTCTTAACCCCCCTGCTATAGATTTCTTGGCGATCCTAATAATTACGTCTGAGACAAAGTATTTCACCACAGTTGCTGATCTATCGAGATTCGCAGATCACCCCCCGGAAATTAAGCGCACAATAAACTGTCCGATGAGGGGCATCGCTACTGTCTCACTGCCGTGCGGCTGTGCATGGTTTCTGTGCAGCCAAGTCTCGCCTACTATGTGACATATCACAACGGTTTCAATCCGAGCAATCTTAACCTCCATCCAGCCTGCTCTCTATACCGGCACGCCCGAAAAATAACCTCATACCTATCTATGTACCAAAGGGTAAAATCAAAACTTGGGAGATTCTCTCTCTTTGGCGGACGGTCCGGGCCGGCCCTTGGATCGTCAAAAAAAGAGATGAATGGTCAAGCCAGCTCTTTGCCGACCAACGCAAGATCTCTTTCAAATAGCGGAGGGAGAACATTGGCTGGAAGAGCACTTGCCCGGCGCCTACATGGCTGAATTTTGGTGTACACACTTGTCTTACCTAGCTAGTCATGCCATGCCATGCCCCAATGCCCCCTCTCCCCCCCCCCGCGTTAAACAGCGCCCGTTCCTCCCGCTCTCTAAACAACTAAACTAAACTAAAGCCGATCAACGCAACGTAATATGTATACGTACCTCCTCCTATCTCTTATTATTTTTAGAGCATCACGGAGTAGCAATAATAGATATGGCCATATGACACAAACCCTAGTCCTGCAGGATGCAGCCCCTTCCCAACTTACGGTACTTTGAAGTACAGTGGTTGTATTAAAGCCACTGTACTTCATGTCACTTAGGGGTGTTTAGCGACGTCCTCTCATTGGCTACAGGCTTGTTGTCGACCAAATCCTCCCCAGATCGCACCCATGCCTATACCCCTGTATGGCTTCACTTTGAGGTAGCACGCCCGTAGGTACGCGTAGGGCTTTCCTAGTCATGCATGTCATCTCTGCTCCCGGCAAAATATCCGTCCAAAACTTCACGGAACTACATTTGTTTTGAGCTTGACGTCCGTTATCTCGCCGTCTTTTTCTTTCCGACATTTCCGCCCCTTTCCTCTTCGATACCAATACCCGCTCGTGCTAATGTTGTGGATCTCATCTGAATGAGCCTCCTTCACTCTCAACCTATTGATTTCAAAGAAGACTGCGCGTGTACCCAGCCGCATAGCGAGGTTTTCTTGCATGGCCGCGTGGCGTGGATATCTAGTATATACTATGCACATGGTGATTCAGAGCTTCTGAACCTCAAATACTCGAAGATATCCGCATACATACTCATAGTATCATACCACCATCATCAGCAGACCCGGGAACTTACAAGCCCTTTTTACATTTCACATTGACCATTTCCCGCATTGAAGATCAACATGCGTTTCTCTTCCGTTGTATGGGCGCCGTTGTTTGTATTGTCAACGGTGGCAGCTTACACGCCCGCTTCCACAGCCAACACAGACCAATTAGCGGCTGATGGTCTTTCCAACCTTGCGACTTGGGCTGCTGACGGCAATCTCAACGGCAGCTGTACTTTGGAGAATGCCGCAGTTCGAAGAGAATGGTAAGCCTTCATCAAATACCTTTGTGCATCCTTACTCTAACCATCTGCATAGGGGTAACTTAACAAACACCGAAAGGCAAAACTACACCAATGCTGTTCTTTGCTTGATGGCCCTGCCGGCCAAGACGGATGCTACCCTGGTTCCCGGTGCAAAGACTCGGTGAGTCGCTCAAAGCCTTTGAGTATCCACGTGCTACACTTTGCTGATATCACCAGTTATGATGATTTTCTCTACCAGCACATCAACCAAACCTTGACAATCCATCAGACTGTGCGTATAAGGCTTCCCATCTCGTGGGGAAAGTGTGTTAACCTTCCTAGGCGAACTTCTTGTCCTGGCACCGATGGTTTGTATACACTTATGAGCAAGCTTTGAGAAATGAGTGTGGTTATACGGGTTACCAACCAGTAAGTCTTGTATCCCAACCCTGTGCAATGCCATACCTAACAACTCCTAGTACTGTAAGAAGATTCTAAATCCTCATTCTGCTCGTAGCCTACGACACTTTTTTTCTCGTCAATACCATGTGCTTCCAGAAGGCTTGACAGGTCAAGCAGGTCTCAGTAGACCTGCTGGGTTGCTGTCGCACTCTTTTGCCAATCTGTCATTTCAACACCTTGCGTAATACTTCTCAATGGCTAGGCCGGGTAGGAGTCGTTGGGTTGTCTGGAGTCATAGATGCGATTATTGTGCAAATGAATCTTCGGGAACCAAACTGACATTCGTGTAGGGAACTGGGGCAGATGGGTAAGTCGATTTATTAGAGTCGAATCTCTTCTCGCGGTAGATCTGAGGCATCTTCTATCGCCGAAGCATAGCCCTCAGATACTCCATTTTTCCCTGAAACAATAGGACCGACTCTAATGTCATGATTATAGGCCGCAGATCCCCTTGATTCGCCTATCTTCGATGGAGGCGATTATAGTATGAGTGGTAATGGGGTTTACGAAGCGCACAATTGCACCGAGGCGTTGCCCACAGATCTCAACTGCATTCCTGCAGGACAAGGTGGTGGATGTATATACTCCGGGCCGTTCAAGAAGTGGGTCCTCCTGCCGTGTTTTCGGGGTTTCCACGCGTCGCGTCGCGCCTCCCTCTCCAATCGATCGAATTTAGTCTACTAACAGCCGATTAATAGTTCGACGGTACACCTTGGTCCGGTCGATGCAACCCTTGCTGAATCCGGAATCGTCGACAATAACGGCACAAGCTACAACCCAAGATGCTTGAAGCGAGACGTGTCCAGCTGGGTTTCAACTCGGTGGAGTACCGAGGAGAACTCGACCACCCTCCTCACCGAAAACTCGGACATAGCCTCCTTCCAAGACACCATGCAAGGGAATTTTACCCTGGGAGAGTACGGTGTCCACGGCGCAGGACACTTCACCATCGGGGGGGACCCCGGTGGAGATATCTACACGTCTCCAGGTGATCCCATGTTCTGGCTCCACCACGGTCAAATCGACCGAACCTGGTGGATCTGGCAAAACCAAGACATTGCGAACAGACAAAACGCCATTTCGGGAACCATCACCATGTTCAACTCCCCCGCCAGCCGAAACGGGACTCTGGAGGATATGCTTTATCTCGGGGTCAATGCAGATGGTATTGCGATTAAGGATGTCATGAGTACGGTGGAGGGTCCGTTGTGTTATATCTATATGTAAATCCGCAACATATAGTATTGGTTTAATATGGGCATTCTATGGGCATGAGCTTGGATGAAGATAGGGGTAATACCAATAAATATAACCTTGAAGCGATTACAAGGCATCATTTTCTATTCCCACTGACTTGTGAGTGACTCGCAAGGGGAATATATAATCTAGTTGAACGACACGGTCAATCGAGTAGCCTAACAAATCCCATTCCTCGTCATCTACAAGTAAGTGTGGACGGTTCATCTGAAAACATGCCCTCACCATTTCGAGGGTCCCCCTGTACCCTGTCAAAACCGGCCCCGCGTACCTCTGTACTCCGGATCCGGAGTAACTTTCCCCCACATCCCAAGTGGGTCAGTTGAAGGTGAAGGGTGGGTCCTTGCGGCGCAAAATATCGTCGGTCGAGATGCTACGGAGTGGAGTACTAGTAATGGCAGATCGCCGATTGGTAGACTCGTGCACGTCCTTATTGCGGGGGGTACGTGGCGTGGCACCCCACCACCCACCACCCACTTTCAACGACAAGTAGTAAACCAAACCTATGTGCGAGTACACTCTCCGTACTCCGTATCTACTATCTCCAACTTATTTCGTATCTTCAACCTATCTCGAGCCATCGAGCCACTGCACAATCTAGAAGTAGTGATCGTCGTCTCTCTAACCGCATCTTTTGCTGATCGACATATCAGCAGACATTTTGAGAAATTACTTGGGTACTCATGTCAATGCATTTCTGGCGGTTACATGACCATGTTTTTCAATTTATATTGATTCGAGCTTGAACCAGATCCAGAGCCGTGTTATGCTATATAGAGTAGAGCTGCATTGAAGTTTAAAAAGGTAAACTTGTATAATCTTCTATACTTATTATAAAAGACTTTTCTTACTTGGAGGTACAAGTAGAATGTTAGTTTTATAATATCTATTTATATAAAGAGAAATACCTAGTTCACTTAGGTTAATTCCGGCATTGGTACATAAACCCGGGCAAATCAGCAATCGGCGTTACGTGGCAGCTAATAATAGAGCTCGTCCTCGCGTTCTTTTAGTCTCCGTGGTACTTCGTAAGGTAGGTATGCACTACATGATCGGCGGTCCCCCCTAAGCACCCTTTCCTCACCCTCAAGCCCCAGTTGACGGGGCGTTTTTAATTGGTCTTAGTCGCAGTACAAAAGAAGGCCGTGCGAGACCTGCCTTGGAGAAAGGCTAGCAGTGGCATGTCTTAGGTTTAACAATTGTGCACAGACGGTTTTTGCATAAGAAAAGTGGTTAATTCTATATTCCGCGTGGTCAAAAAAGCTTAGATTTGGGCGACTAGGTCCGTAGTTCATCAGGGATGCAAGCAGCCTCCATGCCATGCCATCCATGCAAGGTCATACAGCCCCACAATTAAAGAAAGCTTGCTTGGCTTTAGCGCAACTGGTCCGTGCAGTGGAGGGGAGGGCTGCTACGGGCTACGGGCTACTGGCTACGGGCTACGGGCCGAGCGACGACCGCGGCTGACTCGGTACGGATTCTACGGAAGGACGAGATGCCGAAGAGTTGAATATACTGTTCTGCATATACGAGCTGTTGGCAAACAATCCAATTTTTATACTTTGTACCACATGCACATGTGCCTCCTTGATTTTTCCCCGCTCCTACCTACCTACCGGTAGAGGCCTTTCTGTCGAACCCCGCCCAAGTAAGAGGAGAGGAGGGGAGGGGAGAGATATCCCTGGTCTCAGGGCTGTATGATCAAGCATATCACGTATTTGGCATTACCAAGACTGAGAAGCTATGTGGCTCATGTATCAAAAAAACGAAAATTCTTTTATTCCAAAATGCTGTACTCGAAAGCGCCGTTTCATTGAGTCTCTCATCGGCAAGGTTCTGGTCTTTCAGAGACATCGCGTTACGAGGTGAGTATGAATTGCAGTCAGTAGGAGATGAGCGATGCAGAAGTGAGGTTGTGTAGTGTAGTTGAGACAGGCGTACTTCTTAGCCGAGTAAAGAAAGTCAAGTGATTCCATTGGCATGGCTCCAGAATTTTATTCCGCGCACGAAGTTAATATACATTACGATTTAGCGTGAATCTTAAACTTCGGTTCCTTAGTCAACTCCGCTCCGGTTCTTAAGTTGGCTACTGTACCGCTCAACAGACTAGGAAAAAATTCCTGGAGCTTCCCAGAGGAACCCCGGAGGGTCCTCGAAAACTTCAAGTCTTATGATCAAACCTTTCCTCTTAACTTCCATTTCATGTCTAATCTGAGGCGTCTTTCTCGGGGAACTCGGAAGGCTACCAAGAAGTGCTTGCTGCCTGCCGGCGTGCGTTGTTTTGGATAAGGGACTGTGTAATGTTGGCTGGCAGGCTGCATTGCATGACATTCTGTTTCATTCTGTTTTCTGCAGTACCATCCCCAAATTATTCTCCTCAAATGTCTCTGAATATCAGATAATCTTCGTACCCTCAAGAATCAAGACCACAATCAAAAATGGCATTTTCACATCTTCCCAACGAACTCCTAGTTAAAATCGTGGAGTATCTCGACCAGCAGCGAGACATCTACTCCATCAGCCTCGTCAACCAACGATGTCACCACCTCTTCAACGACTATCTATACCGCTACAACATCCAGTTTCGAAAATGTAGTGCTCTTTTATGGGCGGCGAAACATGCAGTCAACAAACGATGCGCAGGATACTGCATATGGGAGCAAACGTGAACCATGTATTTTCTGGAAACTCGAGTTACCCATTACACGCAATCCAGGCGAGTGCTTCAAACACTAATACAGAGTTTGGTGCACTCCACGCCGCTGCGGCGAAAGGAAACATAGCTAGTGTAAAGCTTCTGCTAGAAGTAGGAGCTGATCCTCAAGCAGCTGGCCCATGTTCTTGCACTCCCTTTACATCGCACTTGCATACAGACAGGAAAAAGTTGCTCGTACCATCCCCAGACGCATCGACGGTTTTCCCTTTTGCTTAGTGAATCAACAAGAACAACTCGCCCCTCTACACGTCGCGAGCCTACGTGCGCTCCCAGCGTCAGTGAGATACTGCTTAGATAGAGGTGCGATTGTTGACGCCAGAGACGAAAGCGGGAAGACGCCACTTTATCATGCGTTGAAGCCAGTGTATCTGTCGGATGAAGTTGCGGAATATAGGCCTTCTCTGGACTCGGTTTTCGAAACCGTAGAGCTGCTGTTAAAGGCCGGAGCAGATCCAGACCTTGAAGTTTCCAGCGAGTACACTTGGAGCCGGCCCAGCACCCCTCGAGATCTGGGGAAACGCCATACCTGTGAAAGAGTCAGCGCACTCTTTGCGTCTCGTCTAAAACCGGAGATTGCACAAGTTGGCCGAACTTGGATGCATCAAGTGGAGGAAAAGGATGAGTATGGCTGTCGTCGAAGTCAAAGAATTTCTAGATTGTGTAAATCGAGGTAAGTCGAACCATGATAACGTTTAATACACCTTGTGCCTAATGGCGGCTAACACCCTGCTTCATTAGAATGCAATCAACTGTCAACATCCACTAAACATGATCTTTCAAACATTCATACCTTCCCCGCTCTCGTCAGTACCAATCCATCCTTCTCGAGCGTGACAGAGCAGCACTTGTCCTCTGGTACATGGTCAACGCCAAAGACGAGCCAGCTCATAGAAGGACTGTCGACATTTCTCCAACGAGACGAGGGTTCAGTTGCAGAAGAGCCAGAGGAAGAAGAACCATTTCCTGCCCTTGCTGGGACCGAAATAATCAATCTTCACAATGAGGCTTCGGTCGACTTATGGGCGAATTTGGGTGAGGGAACGAAAAGCAATGTTAGTGAAATCTTGTCTGATAGCGCCAAGAAACCAACAGCAAGTTCGAAACGTGCGAAGAAGGGAAAGAATTGTTGGTACCCTTTGAAACTCTGAGAACGTGGTGCAATTTAACTAGCGCACAGAGTAAAGACCGAATGGAGCAGGTGACTTGAGGATTGAAGATCGAAGAGGTCATGAAGTGTATTGATATCTCTCTCTAAAGAGGTGAAGAAGAGAAGTGTGAAGGAAAGCTCCAGATCAAACTGAACTTGTGACATAAATATTGGGCAGATCTGTCATGGCAACCAGATTTGGTGCTTCTACACCTGAGCTCAGCATATGTTGAAAGGAGCGGAAGTTATGGCACTGGCCTAAACCATGGGTTGATATTTCTCGGTTCAGGCAAAATGTACCTAACTGTTGGCAAGAATTTGGGTTCGTACTTCTCAATGAAAGTGGTTTTAGCAGGACTTTCCAGCAAATAATTCTCAATTCGCTCCCCCTCCAGTGGAGCGCCTCCCACCAATCCACCTCCCCCAACCATCATATCATAGCAAGCTAACTAAGTACATACAAGAAGCGACAGAATACGAACTTCTAGAGATTCCTCATCTAGACGCTAACCTATCAATGGGCCACCCATTTCCAGATGCAAGGCCCAGTATTGCCCAATAGGTCCCCAAACCAGATACGCCAATATAATACCATGCAAAGCGCCTAATAACACAAACATCTCATCGCTCAGGACTACTTCTCCTTTCCAAGTTCTCTACTATCTCCAACACCTTTCCCTTCCCCTTCGGACTCCCTTTCGTGTTCTCTTGCATGTGCATCGGTACAGGCGGCGAGCTCTCAACGCTTTCTACAAGCGGCGGAGGCATCACAACATCCTTCAAACTCTTCGCACTTCCCTTCTTACTCCTCAAGCTGCCAACCTCGCTTCTATCATCATTTACGTCATGATTCACAACCCTTAACTTCTCCTTTGGCACTGTAAACATGACCTGCACGACACGGTTCTCCACCGCACGTTCGATATCCCACTCCTCGTCATCGTCCTCATCATACGGTGAATGGCTTGGCCCGGGCGTCGATGGTTCGTTCCCTTGGTAGTCACCCGTAAAGGTATTTGATCGCACTCCCATCCCAAGATCGTCCGCGCTGTCTTTCCAATCACCCTTCCCCTGTTTCCTCCGCCATAATGTAGCACCGGCACTCACTGTTCGCCGGGGCTGGACACCGCGGCCGTGGTCTACGCGCACAGGGCTTGCTTCTCGGTCTGGGAAATGGGGTGAGGCTGGGCTGGCATTCCCGCTGCCTTGGTCGCCGACGAAGGCTCGCCGAATGCTGCCAAGCCAGCCTACTTGCCCTCTATTCCTTGCTGGTAATTTGCTCTTTGATGGACTGCCCGGAACATCTGGGTTCGAACGGGTAGGCGAGTATTCTCCTCCAGACATATCGTCTGGTCGTGGCAGCAGACTTTCGCCTTCTGCTTGTAAGGCTGGGAAGCTGGTATGTGCGGTGTTGAATGTGCTTGTGCTACCGCTTCCACTTCCGGAACTTCCAGGAGGTCGAAATGATCTAGCGTCATGGGGGCCGCCCGGTCCATCGAATACTGGACTCACGTTTGTGCTTGCTATTGCGGTGGACAATATGGTTCCTGAGAAGGGGCTCATCGCGTTTGTGATGAAGCCTCGGAGGGAATTGCTCCTCGATCGAGAGCTGGATCCCGAGGCGCTCATAGCTGACACAGCAACACTGCTTTCGCTCAAATTGCTTGCAGTCCGACCACTATCTTCTTCGCCGGACATGGAGCTGATGGTGCTCCCAGCTATAAGCTGTGCTCGCCTTATAGGTGAAACTCTACCCAGGTGGGAATGGGAGCGTGTTTGGGCATTTAGTAATGCATCAGCTGCTGCCCAATCAGTAACCCATTCTTGCACTTCACGCTCTCTGGCGAGAACGGGGCTTTCGAGCTCAGGGGAATGACCCATTGTACTGTCTTGTCGAAACAAAGGGAGGACTATCGTAGGCGCATCTCTGAACGGGTCAGAGTGTCGATTTTCCGATGGTCCCGGAGCGGATGGGTCGCCCAATGCCACGCCTACTCCTTCAGCTCCACTAGGTCCCCCATTGTCGTCCTCGTCTGCTTCGTAGATGGGGTGGATTGGCCCAGCTGTTCCGAGACTATTGGCGCGCACATGGTTTCCTCCGCCATTGAAATCAAATCCCATGGGTTGGTACATACCCTTTCCGGTGCGAGAGTGCAAAGGTTTTCTTGGGATCTGTCTAGGTGGATTTGGAATCGATGAGCCATCACCCAGGGCGTGAACTCCGTTGTGAATATTTTCATATCCAGCCACCGCACTATTAGAATCATAAACAGGCTCATTCGGACTCCTGTCCCCACCATCCCATCCTCCATATGCCCATGGAAAGCCACCCCTTTCCGTCGTAACCCTACCATGAGAGTGAGAAAAACTCGGTTCTCCAGAACCTGAACCAAGAGCCTTCTCCCGCTCCTCCTCTCTCTTCTTTGTGAGCCGTCTGCTATACCACAAAAAGATTACACATGCAATCAGAATCGCCGCGATCCCAAGACCGAGGCCGAGCCCCAGGCCAAGATGTTTATTAGCCGAATTGGAGGAAGACTTGCTGACTCTATCCGCAATCTCCGCAATGTAGGCGGGATTAGTATAGTCTGAAGTCCAAGCCAAGCTAGTAGCATTGAAAAACATAGCCTGAGTGGATGAAACAGCTCTCTTTGAGGTAGTTGTGGTGATGTTGTAGCCACCAAGTACCATCATCACATTCCCAGGCAGCATCACCGCACCATGTCCGTACATGCCAGTTCCAGATGGTTGCTCGTTCGGTACAGACCATTTCCAATCTCCAGTTCCACCAAGACCTGTTCCTAGATCCAAAATAGCCAGCTGTGGTTCAGCAGCCTGATTGATATCCCCAACCCATCCACCAAGAACAACGATTTTGAGCCATCCTCAGTCAACACAGCTGTATGCCCAGATCTGCTATCCACATCCGTCACCGTGCTCTTGACCGTCAATTCGGTGTTTCCATTCGCTGTTGGCGCGTCCACGGTAACAAAAGACCAACTCTCTTCTGGCAGACTCCAGACTGCGACTTGACTCATGTTGATGAACGCTGATTGCGTATGTCCTCCTAGCAGCACAAAATTCTGCTGCTGTGTGATAACATCAGAGCCATTCGAGTATGTGGGTGTCAGACCAGTAATGGTGAAGCCTGCTTCAGCAATTGGCGGGCCTCTGTTGGAGGGAAGGTCGAGTTTATAGATGGTATTCGAGGGCGAGGTGGTGGGTGCTAATCGGAGCATATTGTTGGAGTAATTGGAAGCCGATTGCCATGTCGAGATGGTGGCTTCAGAAGTCGGGCACATGCCACCAAAGATATAGATCTGAGTTTGAGAAGCATTTGCATGGACCAGCGTTGAGAAGCTAAAGCCACTGGACAAAAAGTTCGCTCCAGGGAGTACAGCAGATGTCACATCCCCAGCTGTATTTGTGGTCTGCTGTGCCCATGTTCCATTCCCGGCTGTACTTGTATTTGAAGGCGTGAATCTCCATAACGCTGAGCTCTCCGATGTCGAGCAAGAGCCGGTGTACACAGATATCTCGCCAATTGAAGATATAGATGGGATGAACGCGACAGAATTATTGCTAGTGAACGGAAGGATTGGTGTTAAGGTTTTCAAAGTTAGATTCGACTGAGATAAGCTCGAGGATATATTAAGGGACACAAGCTGATGCAGTGTATTTGATTGCGAAATTGGCAGGAATGCGTATGCCATATCCTTAATATCGGAGGAACCTTGAGGAAGCAAGATGGTCGTAGGATTGTATGGAAATGATTGAGAGCAGACCAGGGAAATCAAGGACATGAGCCCGCAGATGAGGACGGCGACGTGGTTCCCCATGATGTGGATTGTCGGGTATTAATTGTGGTGAAATAGGGATCGAATGGACTTCCTTTCCCCTCACATCATCGAAGTCGTCTTTTTGGATCGTGTTGGCAGGACTTTCAACGCAAGAGCTCAGCTCGTACCCTCAATTATCTGCTATGGACGACTCGAGAAGAAGTACAATCTTCTTTGGCCAGACAGAGAGAGAGATCAGCGGCAGCGAAGCTTGAGCTTGAGATTGATGAGCAGACGCAGCGGCCAGGAAAGAGACCACTTTGACTGCAGATGCGCTGGGGATGGATGCAGTGTAGTACAGTACAGTAAACAGCACGAGCCAACGGTCTGGCCACTTGCGGGGTGGTGTCAGGGCTGTCAGGGCTGTATAACCAATCATGGAAGCTATTGCTGATGAGTTCAAGGGTTCAGCTTACGCCTCGTGTTGATATGCATGCGAAAGCCAGGGTTCTGGTGGTTGACAGAGCAACCAACACCCGCTTTCTGGAGGGGTAGAAAATGCATGTGAACCCCTAGAATCAGAGCTTCCCAGCTTGGACATGCGCGGGAATACGGTACGTACTCTCCTCGCCCTGCGTTCTGTACGACGGATGATCATTCATCATTGTTATTGTTTTACAATTAATTGATGCTTAATTTTGGGGGTTATGAAGATGGATATGAGATGAGATGAGATGAGATGGGATAAGATGAGATGAAGAAATCTACTCCAGAGTTGCGATGCGATTGAACCAGACCTCGGCTCTAATCCTAAAAATACCTATGTAATCAATGTGGGGTAGGTAGGTGTACCTACCTCCGTACTTTACAAGTAAGGCAGGTAGCTTGAGCTTGCCTTCAATGCAGTGAAGTCGGCTCCATTACATAATATATTTACTGTAAATATAAACTCTCTCGTTTCAATATTCTACTACCTATCAATTATATCCATAATGCCAATCTGCACAATCCACCTCCTCTCCCTTACACCCAACGCCCCTCTCCCAATTCCTCACCACCGCCCGAGTAATCCGCTGGATAATCTTTCCAACCAGCATCTCCACATCAGAACTTCTAGCCCAGAACATCCAGTGCAATGCTCCCTCCAATCTTCCTTTCCTCCCTCCTAGGTTGACCCATTTTGCGGATATGCTTGCGGGTGAGGATTATTGGGTTAATCGGAAGTATAGGGTAGTACTAAATCCTCCTCATTAGAGATAAGCAAGATAGGAAGGCTCGTTCCAAAAAGAAAACCTCTTGCTCATGCTACCCTTCTCGGGCTGAGCAGTGATAGTTTGATGCATTTACTTCTCCCGCCGTCAATTGTGTCCCATCTGCCAGCCAAAGCGCATGACAGTACCTCCCTCCCTCCCCATCTAGCACATCTCTGCATTTCCAGTTGCTCCCCTTCTTTTCCATCCTTCCATCCACGATCCACCCACTTCACCAAACACGCCCCAAAAAGCCCCCCACAGCTTCGCCCAACAAAAGCAAGTATACAACTCTTCCTTGCACTTGCTCATTCCGAGCTTATCATCTAGGCGTAAAAGATAACATCGTGTGTAAAGCTGATCGAGAAGGTGAGGGGAGGAGTGCCCTGCCGAGATTGTACTGGCGAAGAGTATATGGCAATCTGATGATGAGGGGGTGGGTAGTAAGGTTGTTGTTAGAATGGTTGGGTTTGGGGAAATGGAAAGCGCAAGAAATTTAGTGCAATAAACAAGAAACAGGGGGCTTTCCACTTGGAAAAGCATCTGGCAGGCTGGTGTCAACAATTCTCTGTCAAATGTCTCTCGGATCACTGCCAAGGTACATAAACCATAGGCTTGATAACTTCGTATGTTCATTCCACTGTCTGGCATACCTAGCAATTAGCCAGTAGCTCAGTTGCTATCCCCTATATACACGCTCCCTGGTAACGCTGTTGCGTCACTTTTTACTGCTCGCACTGCGTTATGCAGTTGCCTGTCAAAACCCCCGCAATCCAAACTCAGTCCGTATACCGTGTGTGCAGGACTCTATGAATACAAGTGGAATCGAAAACAGACCAATGTGCTGTCGGCAAATATGTGGCAGACCAAACACCTTGCTGTGCACGGCCGCATGTTCATGCAAACACCTCGTCTCTATGTTGAGAGGCCAATTACCCATCGTCTTATCAAGGGCATTTTCCTGCCCTACCATACCGTAACGCCTACGTCCGCAGAAGAATAACGTGACGTCCAAATCCTGTATGTTCGATAACCTCAAAGGGAATCATTAGGGTCGTATCCGCAAGGAAAAAATATTCTAAGGAGTGTAAAATCTCAAGTGTCCGGATTAGTCGCCCGAAGAATAGGTCCTTGCTGGTGGACCCTTCTCGAGTAATCGTGGTCGTCTCTCATGGAATTAACACTTTCTCGACTCTTGTTGTCGCTGGCGCGCTGGTACACAGGTGAGAATGGATCTAATCGTGGATCCACTGGCACCAAGCGGCTTTTCCTCGACCCGGGTGCATCGGCTTCCCAAGTCTCGACCACCTCTCGGCCATTGGTACCCAGGACGTATCGCGAGTTCTCGCTCATCGTTCTCGATGGAATCGGGCCGCCTAAACCTGCACTACTTCCGCGGCGGCTCGTGTCGGGATTAAGTCTCTCTGTTTCATTGTCTTTACGGCGTTTCTTTAGGCAGAAGTAAATGATAGCACTAACGATGGCGACGAGAGCCACGAGACCAATTGTGAGGCCGACTGCACCTCCAGTACTGATTCCAGAACTGCTCTTGTTTTTCGACACTGGGGCAACAATTGCAGAATTCGGCGGAGATGTTGGAGTCATAGTGACTGTGTGGACTTGTCCTGTGACTGTTTCGAGAGAAGTCACCGGCGTTGGAGTCCATATGGACGAGCTTGAACTTGGGGAGGTCGAGGTGGAGGTGGAGGTAGACGACGGTGAGGTCGTGGCTAATGTGGGCGTCGGAGTAGTAGCAGCTTGTGTTGTTGGTGTATCCGACGTGGACTGAAGAGCGTTAGTGTGCACCCGAGATTCTTATATAAATCTAGATTTCAAAACGTCGAACAAAGGGAACCAAGGGAAGAACCGTACAGTGCTCGAAGATTGCGAAATTGGGCCAGTCGTGAGAGTGTCCACAATTGTCACGGCACTTGGAGTCGCCGTTACAGTAGTTACCTCCTATTGCAAGTCAAAACGGTTGCCAGCAAGGGCAATCGATCAGTGTAAGGACATTGCAACAGCACATATACTTGACAAAGAAAATATGTTGGAGCTTATCAAGAGGGTTAGGAAAATACTGACCTGAGGGGTTGTACTGCTGGGTGATGATGATGGTGTTGATGATGCTGCGGCGGAACTTGCTCCTTTGGTGCCCGAGGGGGTGTTTCCCAAAGCTATGTATCCGTATACTCCACTCCCACCACATAGGTCAGCAGGATACCCAGGGCATGACTGAGAGCACCCAGACGTCGTGGTTCCTGGAACGTAGTTTGAACACCAGCATCCATCGTCTTGGACGATTGCAAAAGCATAGCTCGATTTGCAGAAGTCGGTGCAGAGGCCATTGGATTGGAATATGCTGGAATCTGTACAGCAATTTATTAGTACTTGATTTCCTCTTCTGGGCTCGTCGGGAAATATCCTACTCTTATTTGTATCGGCGGTATTAATCCCGGAGCAGTATTCGACACTGGTAGCGGAGACTTGGTCGAGGCAGCCAGTGAGGAAGATGGCAGCAAGTGCCAGTCGAAAGGACCGTCGTATCCGTAGCGAGAGCATCTTCTATGCTGGGCGACGAGGTATCGTGTCGGAAGAGAAGTTGTAGTGCGACGAGCTCGAGCTCGCGGAGAAAGGGAAAAAAAGGAACTCAGACTCTCAAAGGGCCTGGTGATAACGATCGTGGTGTCAGGTGAGGAATGCAAACGGCAGGCAGGACAGGAAGTTGAGGTTATTCATGAGCAGCGCAGCGTTAGTGTCATACGGCAGTCACAGCCATGTCAGGTCATGCCACTGCTATCTGTCTGTCTGTCTGTCGGTCGCGTTCGGTGATTGTGATTGTGATTGCTTGAAGCTGGCTGCGGAGGAAGTGACAGACAAAGGGCGACGACGAGGTTGTGTGGGCGGTTCGGGATGGTCGACCAGAAGAATAAGGCGTGGGCGTGGACGTGGACGTGGACGTGGAAGTGGAAGAGGAAGAGAAAGACGACGGATCAATACTGTAAATATCTGGGTCTGGGTACCTGGCCTGGGTTGGCCCGAGCCTGGGCTGGGTCAATCTTCGGTTGGGGGAATAGAGTAGTGGAGTGGAGTTGGATGTGTGGGTTGGATCATGGATGGGATGGGATGGGATGGGAGGCGAGCGTTGCTGATTCGAACTGGCGGTAGGAAAAGAGGAGAAGATCTGTTGGTGCCCTGGCCTGGCCCAGGCTGGTGTGTCGGCACGGCAAGAGCCTTTGAAGAAACACGAGCGGCGCCAAATAATTTGTGAGCTAGAAGCAGCACCAAACGATGGCTTGGAATTGGAATAATAGGGACGGTATTTTAGGAAAGAGAAAGAGTTACATACCTTATGGGCCCAAGCGGGTTCTGTAATACAGTGTCGCTACGGTGTCCACACGCTACCACGGTGACAAGCGAAAAGTTCGTGTAGCCACCGTGTCACACGCTCTTCGCTTAATTGGCTGCACCCCTGGACCTGCATAGTGGCTATAGGGCCTCTATAGGCGCCGTACCCTAGGGGCTAATAGTACTACGCCCCACCACACCACACCACCTAGAGCCGCAACACATGCGCATAGGTATATTTTCGCTAAATCGACCGATTTTGGACTTATTTTAATTGTAACGTGGACCTCTATTAAGTGAGAACAATCCCGAAGAATTATAAAGCTTAGAACATCGGAAAAATACGTCATTTTTCTATTAAGCGAGGCTCCGTATCGTGTGACACGGTGACACGGTGTCAACACGCTACTACGGTAGCCGCACTATGGTTGAAAACCCGCATCTGCCCGTAAGGTACCTACAGTTATGTCACAGTGACGGGTGGGTTAGTAGAATGGTATGGCAATTAGGCAATTATTTGTGATTTACCTCCGTAAAACGCTCGGCACGGAATGTGTGACGTGAGGTGAAGCGGATGGAAAAGATAAAGGGGCTTTTGATACTGTATTACCGGTACCAGTATTGTTTTGATTTTGCTCCCGAGTAATCGTCCATCTGGTTGGACGATTAAAAAGCGGGAGTCCGGAAGAACCAAATTACCCATGATCCTGGCTGGTAGAGATAGAGTAGAAGATATCATAGAGCACAGAGCAGCGTGCAATTCTTTCCTCTTTCAGACGCGTTCTTTTCGCGATATTTCATTGCGGGCCATAATTGTAAATTAATAACGGCACAGTCCTACTAATGCAAGTTATGCAAGTCCAAAATGAAGCTATCCAGGTTTCCCATTTTCTCTCCCTCTCCTCTGGACCTCCTCATGGCATTCCCCTGTCGATTGCTTCTTAGGGCGTAATTTACCTCCGTAGTCCGGCAGCCGCTCCCCCCAGTCTACATGGAGTCAAGCGTAAAAGCAAGCGTCGCGGCGTCCCCTAAGCGTCCAACTCTAATGAATATCTTCTTCATCCTCCACCGCGATGATTGGCTGTCTTGTCAATCTGAGTTTACTCTCAGACCATCCAGCCGTTATTTTAAAATTAATCTTCTTGAACAATAATAATTTGACCCTTTCTCCAACTCTTGGATTCTCTCATCGTCATGCCATGTGTTTCATGGTGGGCAATCGAAGATTCGAATTCCTCGCATCGATACTCGAGTATTGGCATCATATACCCCTGTACAGGTAACTTGTCAAAGACTCTACGGAGTGGAGGTAAGTCTTCATATGCCAATGGAAAGCAAAAAAAGCCACCACACTTCGTATTCCAGCGGGCAACCTACAACATGCATGCAAGCACTACGGAGGTATCAACAACATCGTACCACCAAACGGCCGCCGCTTCTACGAGTATTGCTTTTGCTTTTGCTTTTGCTTTTGTTTTTCATGTGAACATCAAATGTCCACCCCGACAAAAGCGTCCTTCCGAAATGTTTCTCCAACCAGCCATAAGTTCCATAACCGTACTCCGTAAATTAAGGCTTGTCTCTTGCAGATCCACAAACGTCATTCATTGATGCAGCACGGCCAGCCGGAGTTCGGGGTTGTGAGCGAAGCGAGCTAAGAAGGGAAACCGACTATTACCTCCGCATCCCAGCGGAAATTGAGGATTGGGGACACGCACACACAATCGCATCGTCTCTTCTACCATACTACTTACCTACTCTATGATGGAAATGCACTTCTGTTACCTGAGATGATAATAAACTGATGTCTGAATAACTTCGTCCACGGCATGGCATGGCATGGCATCATTGTGGCGACGAGATGCATCCTCTTTTTCATCTTTATCCATCATCGCCGCTTGAAGCTGCATACGGTACTGCATCTGCCACTCACTGCACTGCACTGCACTGCACTGCACTGCACTGCATACCTTCATACACAAATAACAAACTGGGGGTTCGTTCCTAATCCAGATTGAACAATCCTGGTGATGGACAGATAAAGGTAAACTGCTCGCTGCCCTAGAATTTGCGATTAAAGCGGAAACTTGGAAAATCGTGCACCAAATAATAGATAATGAGCCGACGGACTATTGATTTATAGAAACTTTTACTTCGTATTATTATCCTTTTAGCTTTTTTCACCACCCACCCAGGAGGGGTACGGTATATAACCCCTCCTATCTTCCCCCTCCAACCCCAACTCATCTGCCTTTTCAACTCCAGAAACTGCCGCACTCTGCAATCAATTAATCCTTCTAGTGAGTCGTGAGATTGGCAGGTTTAGATGTACCGGTACGTCGGACATGCCGAATCCATCCTTTGTGTTAAAGACAAAGTCACAAAGTCCAACCCGAACCCTTATTACCCTTACTCCCGTAAATGTGTTCCTTGTCCAGGCTAGCCCCTGTTCCTGCAGTAGTCGGCACACGTGATAAATCATCGTCCAATCATCATCTTTTTCACCAAGCGTGTCTTTTTTTCTCTCAGCCTTGGGAATTTCTTCATCACGACAAAGTTAAGTGCTCAAAGCTATGGAAAGCTACGGATAGTGGCCGCTGCTAGATAGATAATTTTTCACCACCTGTTTTTCACAATGTAAATCTTTATTCTCTTAATAATATATTCACATCTCCACATCGCCTACCTGCCTCCTTGCAATCCCGCAATCTTTGTCGCGATGAAGTTCTCCGTGGGCATCGTCAGCCTCGTCCAGCTGGTACTTGTCACACAATATACACTCGCAGCCCAATATCATGGCTATCACTCCCCTTACTCGTTCGACTGCAACTACCAACACTCTCCACGATGGATGACCTCAATTCCATCTTCGACAAACCTCACCCTGCTCTCAATACCAGGAACGCATGACACCATGACCTCCGTCGTGGTGAGCCATGTCTATCAATGCCAAAACAACCACCTAGGAGCACAACTCGAAGCTGGCATTCGATACTTCGATATCCGCGCCCGTCTAAATAACAACGAGCTTCTAATCTACCACCAAGACTCCTATACCCAGCACTCCTACATCGAAGTCCTCACAACCTTCTTCAACTTCCTCGACGCAAATCCCGGAGAAACGATCCTCATGCGTTTGAAGGAAGAATCCACCCCCATAAACTCCACCATCGACTTCCTCACAGCCTTCAACCACTACCGGCTCAACGACAGGCAAACGGCTCCGGGCTGCTCCAAGCACTTCTGGGTCCCTCCCCAACCCGGACCTACGTTCGTTCCTACGTTAGGGGACGTACGCGGCAAAGTTCTCATATTTCAAAACTTTGGCTCCGATCCGGCCGAATATGGCATCAAATGGGAATCTCCCCTCCTCGCCCTCGAAGACGACTATGCTATCCCAGACCTCCATTCCGGCCTAGACTCCAAATTTCAAGCCATTACCGATAGCTTAACAGCTGCCAAAGCTGGTATCGAGTCGAATGATGGGAAATTATATTTGAGTCACCTGAGCGCCAGTGTGGGTGTTCTGCCTATTGAAGCTGCGGCGGGTACGGGGAATGGAAGCGTGGTGGGCTTGAATGATCGTACGGGGGCTTGGCTGAAGGAGGGGAACGGGGGACGGACTGGGGTGGTTATTATAGATTTTCCTGGGATGGGGTTGGTGAGGGAGGTATTGGAGAGGAATTATTGATACTCATACATAATAGAAGGAAAGTAAAAGGATATATTCGAAAGAAGGGAGTTGCCCCTATGCCCGCTGTGGAAAGGCGGGTAGGCATCATACCGGTCTGAGCAGGCTCTGACTGGAAAGCCTTTCTGAAAATGTAGGTGCAACACACCGTTAGTCTATCCCTTCTCCCATATCCCATATCCCATATCCCCCATCCATCCACCCATCCGTCCACATCTCACCCCAATCCCCCCACAACAACAACCACCCCCAAAACCCCAACCCACAGCAGTTCCACTCCCATCCTCACCCCCAAGCTCCCCGCACCCGACTTATACACCCTATGATCCTTCGGATTCGTCTTCTCCGCCTTCATCGCCGTCTCAACACCCGTCACTGGCATCTTCACCGTTGCCGAAACTATATCAAGCTTTCCCAGGGCCATAGGATTATGCTCAGGTATCCCCCCGGAGGCAGCAGTGCTTGCTATTGCTGCAGTCGAGAATATAAGGATGCCGAGGAGGAGCAGCTGGTACAACTGCGTAAACGATTTCGTTCTTGGGTTTGGGAATTTCATGGTTGGATTTTTGGATCATTCGTTCGTTGGAAAGGGGTTTTCGCAAATTGAAAAGCGGTGTAGGCTGGCCGAAGAGGTAATACTAAATCGCAGAACTCTTATTCACAGACTTTGATGATAGGGAATAATCAGTCTCAAGAATATGGGGATAACATTCACTGGTCGAAGAGATCTAAACTTCTAGACTCTACTTGTCTACATCATCTAACATGATTATTTACATATCTGGGTGCACCCGTCACTCTACTTTTCCGAAGCCTCAGGTGCATCCGCAGTCTTGGCAGTAACAGGAGGCAGAGGCTTCTCAGCGGACCCTTCGGCTTCATTCCCATCCACTTGCTTCTCCGAAAATACTTCCTTCGACTCGGTCTCTTCAGAACCGTACATGTTTTCCAAGCTCTCATCTGCAAAGAGCAGTCCCTCCACCTCCTCATCATTATCCTTCCACACAGCAGCGCTAGCTTCTACCCTCGCCCTGTGTTGCGCGTTGATCCACTGGCCTCCCTTGTAAAGAGCATACGGTATTGGCAACAGAATCACACTAGCAACCACCAGTATCAACAATGTGATACGAAAGAATCCAAGCCTCTCATACAACGTTGCCCATCTCTGGTGCAACATATGTCTAAACGATCCAATCTTCCCATACTCGTCAAAGTTTTGTCTGAAAATATAACGATACCAAGGATGATCACCGAAATCTGAGCAACGCCAGGACTTCAATGTACATGCTTTCAGGTCGTCTGGATTGACAGAGTCACCTGGCTGTCTTTCCCACAGCTTGACTTCTTTGATCTCGAAAGAGTGATTCGGGGGGTCGGTTGAGGCGCTTCTGACGGTATTCCAGTCCCTCAATGTTATCTTGATGACTTTCTGTTCCATATCCTTTAGCAAAGCATTATGTCCAGCTACCCCAGCTCCCAGCAGATTGATCATCAATTTGGGGTAATAATTGTAGTAGTGGATAGAGGGATCGTCTCTCGGATGGGCGATACGATCATAGTCGAGGTCGAACACCGGTAAGTCCTCGAGGTTAAGAGTTGTACCATGCTCGAATTCGCTCAATGATTGAGATGTCTGAGGTGCGGAGAGTCGTGGGGGCGTATGCGGAGGCATGAACGGTTGGTCTTGCAAGAGAAGCGTCTTGTTGTCTGCGGAGACGGTAAAGTTGAGGATGAGGGCGCTCGGAATGTCCTCTCCTATCTGCTCTTCCTTATTCCACAGAGGAAGGTCAGGAGTACTCAGGCGCACGAGAACGCTGCGGCCTTTTTCTAGCCATTTGACGCCTTGGGTGGTGGGGTTGTTCTGCGCAGCTACTGAAAGAACGTGGAGGGAAGCAAGTAACAGTAATTGAGTGGTGACTGCCATATTGGAGTCCTATAGCAGTCAAGGAAGGACATGAAAGGAAAGGAAAGAGTAAGAATCTCCAGACACAGGAGATAAGAGACAAACATGTTGTTGCTGCCTACTGCACATCGTTTAGTAGGTCGGTCAAAAACCTCATCGCCAAGAAATGAGCGGCGCAGCACAACCCATGTGATCCTTCGGCCTCGGCCTGGGAGCTAGGAATAAACAGCGCCTGGCGAGTGTTTGGAGATGTTTGAGGGCTTTGGGCGTGTTGTTGAAGCTATTCCAGGAATTACGGAGTAGAAGTTGTCGTTTTCTGGGCAGTCTCGACCAATCAAAGGCGGTGGGCGGAAGGTTGGCGACCCCCACCCCCACTTCCCCTGAAAAGCAAGAACTACCTTAACGAGTATCCACATGATCCACATTCATATTCGTCTTCGTCCCCTTAGTCCTTGATACTTCCGCACCATAACATTTTCATGAGATCCAGTGAAGTGAAAGCGTGAAAGCCTGTTCTTTGGTGGCTAACGCCATACTCGAGTATACCAACCACAGCTGCATGTAAGCTGCAGCCACATCCAGACGGGCGGGAGAGTAAGAGCGCCATCTCATCAGCCCATCACATCTCAGAACGCCTCCACGTGTTGTTCGACGTCGTGCCAAAGTTGCAGATGCTCCACGTGCTTATTATTGTCAGCCTTGTCAGGGGCACCATCACAACATCTCAAGTACGGTAGTATGTATCACCCTGAGGGCATGTCGAAGACGAATTGCTTTTTGTATGGCTATTCTGAGCATTCTTTAAACACACGTTTCTTTCGTCTTTCTGTGTTAATATTCTGTCGGAAGTTGGCTTGGACATGTGGTCGGCCTTCTCATACTAATTACCTAGGCCACAAACGCCTACCTTGAAATCTCGCCTCATTCCTTGTCTCAACTTCTACCTAGTTCCGCAAGTCTTTGTCAGGAGTGCTTCACGGATCTGTAGATATTTGCAAGACGTCTCGGCTCATGACAGCCTTCGTAGCTGGCTATTATGAATCGTCTACCCGAGCCGGCCTTTCCTATCACACAAACGAGGACATGCGGAGGAAATGCCGCCTTTCATAACTTCCACAATGACTATTCCCATATCAACGATCCAAATCTTCGCCGAAGGTTAGCCCTTGCAGAAATAGACCAAGTACGTCCCATCTAGAGACGCTGTGTTCCGTCGGGCTATCTAAGAAGCTCAATACTGACTTGAAAAGATTCCATTCGGGTGGTATCACGTCCGCGCTGTTGCTGTCGCTGGTGTTGGATTCTTTACGGACTCGTACAACATATTCGCTATTAATTTTGTCACATCATTATTGGGAATGGTGTTTTGGCAAGGTCCTCCGATACCAGGATCGAGTTCTGGCGGAAACTTTGGAATATTGCCACAAAATGTCAACACAGCACTCAAAGCGGCTACCTCGGGAGGGGCAGTGGTGGGGCAGTTAGGCTTTGGATGGTTGGCTGATGTGGTCGGACGAAGAAAGATGTATGGTGTTGAATTGGCCATCATTGTCCTCGCAACATTTGCACAAGCCCTCGCAGCACCTAGTTTGGCGGTAAATATGACTGGTCTCTTGATTTTCTGGAGGGTGATCATGGGCATTGGAATTGGAGGAGACTATCCACTATCTGCAGTTATTACCTCCGAGTAGGTATATCCTTTTCCTTTGGATGTTGGGCATTGGACTGTATTCGGTCTAGGCTGGTGCTACGTTGTCACATGAACTTGACTACTAACAGAACACAGATTCGCTCCAACATGTTGGAGAGGTGCGATGATGGCTGCCGTCTTCTCCATGCAAGGGACGGGGCAATTAGCGGCCCCAATAGTAGCTCTCATTACCACAGTCGCGTTCAAAAACTCCTTCGTCAACACTACAAGCTCCTTCTCAACCTGTCATGAAGTCTGCCAAAAGGCTGGCGACCGAGCATGGCGCGTTATCATTGGATTTGGCGCAGTGCCGGCCTGTTTTGCGCTCTATTGGCGCTTGACTATTCCTGAAACGCCCCGTAACCAATCCTTTTCTTTGCTCTTCCTTCTCGAATTTCTTGTGTTGTGACCCCCGAAGACTGTCTCGTCTGCTTGGCTCCTGACTTTCCTGAGAAGATAATACTGACATTTAATAGGGTATACCTTCGATATAGCCCGCGATGTAGATAAAGGCCATGCGGATATCAAAGCTTATATAAACAATGAATCCAATGAGAGTGTTGCCTCCATCATACAAGAGAAGACCAAGCAGAGGCTCGGCAGGAATCTTGCAGCACCTAAAGCATCTTGGCATGATGCCTTCAGGTACTTCTCAAAATGGAAGAATTTCAAGGTTCTCCTTGGAACTACCGCGTCTTGGTTCTTCCTTGACTTGGCATATTAGTAAGTTTTTTCTCTTGGGATATTTTTCTGTTAATTATCCTTGTACGCTCTCATATAACTCAACAGGCACACCTTATGGGGCATCTCTCATTCTATCACGAGTCAGATTTGCTAGTGTGTCTTCTAACACAATTACCAGCGGACTTGGCTTGAATAATAGTATCATCCTGAATGCAATAGGTTACGGTACTGGTCATACAATCTACCATACTCTTCGCAACACCGCTCTTGGATCTTTGATTCTCGCCTGCGCTGGCGCTATACCAGGCTACTGGCTCTCGGTATTCACAGTCGACACGCTGGGCCGTAAGTCCATTCAAGTTATAGGATTTTTTGTCCTTACGGGACTTTTCTGCGTGATCGGTTTTGCCTACAATGCCCTCAGCTCCGGCGCTTTCTTGGCATTTTATATCCTTGCACAGCTGTTCTTTAATTTCGGGCCAAACACAACGACTTTTCTCATTCCTGGCGAATGCTTTCCAACTCGTTATCGCTCAACAGGACACGGGCTCTCTGCTGCATTTGGCAAAATTGGTGCCATCATTGCACAGGTCATGGCACCGCCCCTTCTCAACAAGGGCGCCCCGGATGGTTGCAAAGGCGCAGCTTGCCAACCTTGGCTCCCCCATCTCATGCAAATCTTTGCACTCTTCATGCTCTGCGGAACTCTTGTTTCCTTCCTAGTCCCCGAGACGAAGGGAAGGACCTTGGAGGAACTGGCTGGCGAACACACAGATGAACAACGGAATGGCAATGTAACGACGAGGAGCGAAAAGAGCTGGTGGAATGATTATAGTCCATTCAGAGGGGGCAGGCCTGCGGGGTTCAATAGTGGCCGGAATCCAAATCTCCTTCCAAGAAGCCCAGGGATCAGAGGAAAGCGGCAACGAGTGGGCATCATGACAAGCCCGGATTTACTACCGAAGAAAAGAGACAATAGGAAGAAAACAATGAAGTTTGAAAGCGGGAGTGGAAATGCACGTTGTTTGGGTAGCAATGAGCAACAGTCGGACGATAACGATGATACATACGTGTCTGATATAGCGGGCGGTGTCCTCCCAGGTTGGAGTGCTGGATGGGGTGTACAAAGGGGCCCTAGGAGAGATGCAAGAGCGGAAAGCATTGCGCTACAGGATGTTGGGAGCCTCTTGAAGTGAGTACGCTATATGAGGAACTTATAGCTCAACTTTCTTGCAACTCCTCTTCTCAACATGATGTATACCACGTTCCTAGGACAGCGAAGAACCTGTGATCATTTTGAAGGCAGTTGTGGAAAGACCTGATCTCGGTGATTTCGTGAGAGAGTTCGTTGGAAATGCAATAATGAAATGGACTTATCGACGTATACCCACGAAGAGCTGAGACAATATTGAACGTTCTACCAAAATATTGGGATATCTTGGAACTTTGTCATTGTTCGCACAGGTATTTCGGACAGGTGCGAGCCATATTCTGGTTCCTATATACTCAATGTCAACGACAACGACCCACTAAAGCTCTCTTTACTGCAAGATTTGAGGAACTCTGAGAAGAATACAGGAGCGCAGGTATTAGACTGGAGTAAGGCGCTCAAAAGGTGGCATTTAGCAATGTAATGAATAGATCCAAGGGGTGACCTTTCTCGTAAATGTGTTTCATCTTGTATCGATTTCATTCAGAACCAATCCTTGGTTCAAGTATGTGTGGGGCTTCATGCGGTGTATCGAATTCATGAAAAACATTTCCCTGCTTTGTTTGTTTTCATACTACTTCGCAACATCCCTTTTGACGAACATCCTACCACACTGCATTAGAAGTTACCAACACGAGGTCGTTGCATTGTTCCATTCTCGCGCCTCCTCGCCCCTGACAGCGCACCTTCCCATTTTGCATTTGATACCTGCCACCAACAACCTCTCATCATGAAGTGTTCAACTACACCCCAAACATCCTCTTCGGCCATGCTCTCGCGACCTGCAAACCAACGCTCAACATCGTCGCTACTATCTGGCCTCAAGTCCATAGACCTCTCATCTATGACTCGTATCGATGGTCCCCTCGAAAGCAAAGAAGGCCACCAGAACTACCGCTACCCTCAAATGCCAACAGCGAAAACATCCACCTTATTCTCCAAGCTTCCCGTCGAACTTCGCTGCCTTGTATGGGAGCTGAACTTGGAAGGTCCGCGGTATCTAGAGATTGTTCCCATGGGGTTATCCTGGAGCATTGGGAATTGGACCCTCGACTGTACCGAGAAATCGCCAGTCAACCTCTTCATCTGTCGAGAGTCAAGGGCAGAAGCCCTAAAGGTTTACCAAGCTGTTCGCACGTCACCTCTGCACGGGCATTCCATCAGATATGTCCACGGAAAACTGGACACCCTGTGCTGCAGGCTTCACGAGAGGGGGGTACCGCTGAAAGTGCTGAAAATGCTGCTGCTCGATGGGTCGAGGATCAATCGGCTCGCTCTCCAGTGTTACTGGGCATCCAACTGGGAATCGATAATCGGCGAATGCTTTCGAGGCGGGGAGCTTGAAGAGATTGTTCTCATTTGGAACGAGATCCCTGGGCAACATCTAAGGCCAACACCAAGATCGCATACAGGAAAAATTACAAGGCTCGATTACATCGATGATCGCTCGTGGCTGCAGCGCGAAGGTCTATGACCAAAACATTCATTCATCTGTTAACGAAGCTATGACACACCTTCATACGGCTTTCAACATTGTCCAGGTCGATTTACCTACTTGGCAGCCTCCGACAGTGAGACTGGGAGTGTTTAGGTACATGTACTGGCCCTGATCAAATCGCCAATTATACCTGTTCATCCTATTAGTGTTGCAGAACTGGGAGGTTGTTCAGACGTGGCCAGGCTGAGGGGCTAGGGTTCACGAGATATACTCATAGATTTAAACAATGCTGCTAGGTGGTAATGGATGGTTTGAGGGTGGTAATAAATGCAGGTTATTGACATGATGGCTTGTGTTTGCAATCTTGAATTTGCCATCCAATAAATGTGTACCTCTTAGAAAATCATCTGAAGACCATATCTTCTCATCGGTTAACTTACCGTCTCGTTTGTACCGCCTTTCACTATCTGAAAACCTATTACCAACGACATAAGCGGAAGTACGTGAGCTCCACAGTTTCCTGGGCAATTGACTTGGCCATGGTGATCTGCATCCAGAGATGCGAATGAAGTAATCAATCGTTAGTGGTGAAAATCGTCAAAGAAACACACCCTCTTCTTATTTACGCCACATTTAATAGAACTTCATACTCGATGTGCCAACCAGCTAATTTAGAGTGTGCGAAGTCCTTCTGATACTATTATACCCTTGCTGTAGCTCTACCCTTCTATCTAACACTTTACGGAGAACTGGACAACACGTTTTCGGTAGTATCTATATAGTATTTATAAGAGGCCCCTCAATGGTCCACATATATGGTATAGTAAGATTAAATCAAAGTTTTATTTTATCTTTATAAAGAAATATAAATAATATATTAGCCTTTATTGTTTATCTATTGACTGCAGTTCCATAACCACTAGCTTAAGACTGACTAAAAATTCCCATATCACATGATCCGACCCTTACACATGGCATCTGCACTAGTGCCACACCAGCTAGCAACTTCATCACTTCGTCCAATTCACGAGCCTGGGCATGAACAACTCCACCTGAACAGACATCACATAATGCAGACCCCCCGTGCAGCGGATTTCATTGCATCCTTTAAGACTACGCCTCTTGAAATTTTCCGTGTAAACAAGGGCCCGAACATTCAGCTCAGAGAATGGGCGGCTTTTCCACCCCAGCGATCCATTATCTTCGATTTACACACTCGCGCGGGGAAGGTGCTCCCTAAGGCTCTGAATCAAGCTACCTACCAATGTGATTATTTCTCCTATATTTGTCTCCACCGGTAACTAATATCAATTCCAGTACCAAATGGGGCGTCGATGCGCCCGAACGGGCAGTATCAACAGCGTTTAGTCCGACGGCTATCAGGACAGGATTGGATTGTTTATTCTATACCCAAAAGTTGGTTATTACTTTGAATCATATATGTCGAATGCCCAACTCATAGAAGAACTCCGATGCTATAGATACACCTCTTCCCGAGGAACTGATCTTGGTCCATGAACATACAGATCACTACTCTATGCAACCAGCTATCGAGATGAGTCTTAGAGGTAGAGACAAATCCAAGCAACTTATGCCCTGCCTGTTGTTAACTCTATTATAGATTTAAACCAGCGGATAACACAATTCCTGCAGGTAAGCGGAACTCTTTATACTATAGAGCATTGGCTTGAAAAGTATAAACTACCCGCTTGGTCGGCTAGAAAAGCATATAGGTCAAGATCTGTGGTGGACGATAATACATTTATAGGATAACAGTAGACGCGATATTATTAAGAATCGGGATTGGTCCCTTTCGTAGTCTATGTAGCCTATAGGTAGTTACGATAGCTTATAACCAACCGGACTTAAATACGTTATGCGCGCCTAACTAAGAGATTTACTTATATTAAAATTATATATAAAGTGTTCTTATTAGAACACTTATATTTTAGAAGTGATACTAAGACCCTTTATAGTTATTAACTTAGTATATAATAACTAAGCAATAATAAGATTATCTTTATTATTATAAATATCAGGATATAAGAATTATAATAAAAGGCTTTATAGTTATATAACCTCGCGTAGCTTATATAATATCCTATAGCTTAGTTAGCAAAGAAGCATACCTCTTCTTCGCCTTTATAATACTACTTAGAATACTAAGTAATATTAACTAAAACTAAGATTAAGTTATATTATATAATATAAAGTAATCTAGATTAGTACTTTTATTATCACGTGTACGCGGTACACGTGATGCCTAGCGCTCCCTTCCCTTAGCGCTACGCTAGTTAGCTTATATATTAGAGTCCTTTAGAATATAGCTTAGAAGATATTCTTTTTTCATTACTCTAATATATAGTTATTCTAATAGATTAATAGTAATACTCTTAGTATTCTAATTTCTTATATAATAAGAGATAATAAAGAATTAGAAGATTTTAGAACTATTAGTTATAATTAAAGCAAATATAAATAATTAATAAAATTTACTAAAATATTATAAATTTCATCTACTTACCTATTCTTATAGAACTTACTTATATATAAAACTTATTATATAATCTCTAAAATACATTTTC